>JANPWX010000651.1:1783845-1947941 GCA_024734555.1 Trochalopteron elliotii | reverse complement strand
GTCCCCACACGCTGCCCCCGGTGCCCACAACGAGTGCCGGCGGCGCGGCTGCTTGCGCCGGGCGCGGGTGATCAGCCTCCGCCGCGGGCAGCGGGGATGCGCCGGGCCCCGGTGGCGGCAGGGGCAGAGACCCCGGGAGGGCAGCTCCCTGTCAGCCGCAACACCGGGGCCGGCAGCGACGGCCCCCAAACCGGAGACTCTCCGCATCCGCCAGCTGACCTTTCTTTAGCTGTCCACGGCTGATGGAGCTACCGCTTCTCCCTCACCCCTCAGCTCCCATCTCAGTTCATTACCTGGAAAAACTTCTCCCTCTGGGCAAATTAATTTCCCCACCTCTGGAGGCCATCTGGTCCAAGCCCCTGCTCAGGTGGGACACCTACAACCGGTTTCCTAGGACCAGGACCGGATGGCTTTTGAATATCCCCGAGGTTGGAGATGCCACACCTTCTCTGGGCAATCTGTGCCACTGCTCAGTCACCCCCGCAGTAAAAATGTGTTTTCTGATGTTCAGAAGGAACCTCCAGTGTTTTGGTTTGTGCCCATTGCTTCTGGCCCTGTCACTGGGCACCACTGGGAGGAAATGTGGCCCTGGATACCATCAGTGCCTTTGTGGTAAAGGCACATCACTGGCTCACATTTTATTTGGTGTTGCCACGACTTCCAGGCCCTTTCCTGCCAAGCTGGTTCCCAGCTGGGTGGCCCTAGCATATACTGGTGCATGACATTGTTCCTCCCCAGGTGCAGCCCTTTGAAAGCCTTGTTGAACTGCAGGAGGTTCCTGTCACCCCACTTCCCCAGCCTGTCGAGGTCCCTTTGGATGGAAGCTTGACTCTCTGCTTTATCATCCAGATAAAGATATGCAGATATGCAGCCCAGTTTTGTGTTCAGATCCTGAACGCCACCAGCTCATGGTCACTGCAGCCAAGGCTGCCTTTGACCTTCACAGCCACAATGAGCCTCTCATTCCTGCTTAGTATGAGATCCAACAGAGCATCTCTTCTTGTTGGTTCCCTTATCACTCACTGCACCCTGAGGCTTGGGGTGTTGCATGTTTTTTGAAGCTGGGTCCACGTTGGAGCCTCTGCCATAGCAGAGACAGCTGCTTCGACACCTGCTGGGAAAACCATTCCATGGTGTGTCACCACTATATCCAAGACTGTCACATTGATACTAATTCAGCTGATGTCCCCATTCTCATGCCCTTCTGTGCAAACTGCTGTGTCTATTAAAAAAAAAAATCTGTATTACAGCAGTTCTTGGGTTTACATGCTGAATATCCTGCCGAAAATCATTACAGCAACAAGACCAACTGCTCCAATTACACTAAATTTCAAATTAAACACATCTTTAGTGGCCTTAGGGCACAACATTACAGTAAATGACTCAAGTAAGGGCTTTGTCAGACAAGTGCCCAAGAAATAAGGCTTAACAGGTCCTGTAATAGCATAGCAGTTGTGAGGGAACACGGGCTAGCTCCTTGCATTCAACCCCTCTTGCCAGCTGGATGGGCTACAGCTGTCCCACTCCCCTCCTGCAGGCCTAGAGCATGTGGCCCCTCAGAAAAGCTGTGCAACTCCTGGTTCAAGGCCACAAACATGATATGACTCCAAATAAAGGAGCCAAAGACACACTGGTCTCTTCTCACTAGGCACTCAACTCATGTTTTCAAGTTCTCCTCAGCAGTGGCTAGGAACCTTTCTCTTTGGTTTCAAAACAACTTTCCCATCACACATTCTAGGAGGACAGGGGATGCTAAAATCCAACACTGCAAGTTCCGACTGAGGAAATAGCTGTACTGTCACAGCCTCACCAAATGTCTTCATGCTTGTGGTGCTCTGCCTCTCCCACACAGCATGTCACTGAGACATCAGGACATAGGTCTGAAGGTGATCAGGATTTTAAATTCAAGCATTCTTATTCCTCAAGTAAGTATTCCTTAAAAACATTCCAGAGTCTTTATTTCCCTGTAATAAATTGATTTTTTTCTGTTGTTGTTTGAAGAGTGAATCTCCTGAAGGAAAAATTGATGGGTTTTTTTTCTGGCATGAACTTGCTGTTTTCCAACAACTAGAGAAAGGTGTCAATGTGCCATAACCTGCTGAACTCTGTAATGAATCAGCCACCTGAGGGTACTCGGTATTATTGATACTGATCGCTATAGCTCCTACCAGGCTGGCACTGGCACATGTCACTCCTTTGTGCAATTGCCAGCCTCTTTGTGCCAGCTCTTTATTTCCATCTTTTGCTCTGGTGCTGCAATTTCCCCCGGCATGAACAGGGCAGGTAACAGACTGGCTGTACCCCTTCCCCAGTGTGGCAGGGCAAAGCTGACAGGCTTGGACCAAAGAACTTGCTTTTGGCTTCTTTCAGACCACATCCATCCAGGGCTCTGAAAGTCCTTTTCATCCCAGAACTAATGCAGCCCCCAGCCCCCACCAAGCAGGAAATGCAGCAGGAACTACTGAGCTGTCGCTTACCCATTAGATGAGATAAAAACACTTTAGTGCACTCAGATTCTAGCCCAGGCATGGCATTTAATGAATGCTCTTGTCATTTTTCACTTTGTTGCTGGTAATTTGGCTGTCTTTGCATGCAGGTGGCTTACTACAAGTGGGTAACTAAAAGCCTTTCAGATCTCCTGACCCTGCCACATCCAGCTCCCAAATCTCAGAAGCTCATGGCGCTCCCTGGATTTATTTTGACATTATGCATCAATCTCAGACTGAGCAACAAAGGGGGAGTATGAAAGGAGAAGATACATCTTAGGCAAGAAAATTAAATGAAATTAGTGGCAACATCGATCAGCCAGGTCAGCGCTGCCAGTGGAGCAGAAAACAGCTGGCAGAGATGGGCAGCACCAGTTCTCTTTAAAAAGCAGGAACAACTTCAACCCAGCACAGCCCCTGCATCTCCATTTCACACTCCCTGGAATCGGTGCAGCTGGCTTGGCTCTCTTCTGAGGCATTGACAGCTTTATAGTCAAAGGCTTGTCATTTCTCATTTGATCTCCCTCCAGCCTCCCTACCTGGTGTATATTCTCATACAGAGCACTGGTAAAAGAGGCTTTACAATTGCACTAAATGCTTTTTTTATAGCTGCTTCAAAGCTGTTCAGAATTTTTTCTTGGTATTACCATTATCTGTGATTTTCTGTTCTTCCCCAAAATTGTTCAATTTCATAGTTACATGTGTTAGGCAGAATCAGAAAGCAAGTGTGTATTTTAAACTGGCAAAACTGAAAATCCTTCTGCTGTCTCCCCCTGTGAGTTACTGTAACAGCTTTTGCCTTCAGGAAATTCAGCCAGCTTTCCCATTTCAGTGTAAGGGTCACATTTTTTTCCAAGATGCCTGCAAACAAATACTACTGAGGTAGAGGAATGAAGTGATAGCTAAGGGAAAGAACTTGGTGCCTAAGATTGTCAATTAAAAAGAAACTAACCACAAAGTCTAATCTGGAGAGAAATTTAACTTATTTTGAAATTCCACTTGAAAAAAAAAAGCAGCAACTCATTAACTTGAAATATGCTGGCGAGATGTTTTATTCTGCTAAATACAGCAAAACTGAGTTCACCTACAAAAGTGAAAGTGATCTATTGCCTATGCTCAGCAGAGCAAGAAAGTAAATAATAAGCAAATCAAATAAACAGTCAGATGTTAAGTTCTGGCAGTGTTAGAAAATGCAAGATGTAACTAGTACCAGGAAAAGGGTTTAACCCTTCTTTCTTTGCCCACTGACACTTGTCAGGGCAATAAAAGGTGATCTGTGCCCAATCTTAGATGAGAAGGAAAAAATGGGCTGTTCCCATTACCTTGTTTGCCTGGTCCTTGGGACAGAAGAGACTGAGTGACACAGCAGGCTTGTGGCACACCATGCAATTTAACACAATCTTCTATCAAGCTATACAGCCTTTTGGCATCTCATCCCTCCAGAAGAGGAAAATTCCCTGCCTGTCCAGCCCTTCCTTAGGCACAAGGAAAGATTTAATTTCTCCCCTTTTCCAGAATACGTGAATTTACTTCAGAGCCTCCGACAAGCTTTATATAAGCTCATTTGCTGACTTAGCCTTTTTAATTCTGGGACATTGTGAAACATTTTGACTGTACCAAGCAGGGGTGGGTACCCGCTCTATTCCTGCATAGCCCAGGCATGCAGCCATTCTCTGGGCAAAACACGGAGTTTCTGCTCTCATCCAAAATCCTGCTGGGGAAGATCTATAATAAACACTTGAAGAGGAGTGGCCTGGAGCAACTAATGCCTTCCAGGACAGGCTGTAATTAGAAGGGAAGAGATTCTGCTCTGTTTAGAACCCCAGCAAGATTTTCTATATCAGTTTGAGCCTTTCTTCATCTCTGCATCAGCTTGCTCCCCTTAAGGGACAGCACACTGCCCACCTGGGATACAGTGCTGCTACCAGCCCTGCTTCTTTCCCATCCCCTGTTGTGAAGTGCAGGGGAAGAACAAGCACAACTTGTGCTTTACTTTCCCCGTTTCCATATGCCGCTGCTGCCTCCCCTCCCTAAGGGTTCGTGTTTCTCTCCTCACCAAAGAGGAGCTGATGGCCGCATTAACAGCCACTCTGACAGCGAACCGCAGCGGACTCCTAGAGGGCAGAGCCAAACAGAGCTATATTGAACTTGCTAGAGGGGCCAGAGTAACCTTTAACAGAGTCACTTGGGGCAAGGAGGCAGACAGCTCTCCAGCTCCTCACAGCCCAGGGGACATGGCTCCTCACCTGAGGGGAATGGCAACCAGGTCACATCGCTCTGTTGCAGCTGGCATGCAGAGGGATGGTCACAGCCCTCCATTTACACAAGTGGTGACTTCTGAGCCCCCAGCCAGGAAGGAGAAAGGAGTACATCTGTTTGGGGCCATTCACATCATTTAATCTGGGCCTCTGTACAGCTTAGAGAACCCCTTTATCTCTGTGTTGAGCTTATCAACTCAGACACTAAGAAAATTACTTTCTGGAAGGGATGAAAAATCTGCAGAAGTGAAGATGTCATGAGGGCAGCAAGCCTCAGATCTTCTAAAACTTTTGACTGGGGCAGAAGGACAAGCAAGATAAAGCCCGGTAAAGTCAAGGAGTTGATGACAAAGCACAGGAAGTTTAGTCTTAGCTCTGCCTTTTTTAGAGATATAACCAGAGCCTGAAGAAGTTACTGTCAAACGCTCATTGTACTAGGTTTGAGGAGCACACATAAGGGAGCTGAGCACAGCAGCCAGCAGGACAGGTCCCCCCAGTACCCAAGACAGATGAGCAGCTCAGAGATGATACCCAAATTCAACTAGAAGTCCAGATCCTCCGAGAAGCTCCGAGTGATGGAGCCAGACCAACACCAAACCAGTCAGTCCCTAGGTCAGAGTCAAGGTCTGCTGATGGCAGCCATCACCAAGGAATCACTTGGCAGTTCCATAGTAGTAGAAGATGACCAAGATTAGGAAGGCAGTCCATGGATCACAGCTCAAAGCAATCAGTACTACTTGAGCACAGTAGAGGCACAGGGAGACTAAACCTGTATTGCCCCCTCAAAGCTCACACAGGCCCCAGGATGAGCTTAAATAGAGCACCAGGCCATAGGTGTGGATAGAGGCCCAGGAGAGCCTGGTCAGGGCAATTAAGGCTTATTAGTCCCCTCAGAGCCCGGACACCTCTCTCCTTGAACAGTGACTTTGGAAGGTGAGGGGGAGTTACTATCTTTTAGTGGGCAAAGTATCTTCACTGGGTAGAACCCAGAGGTGGTTTATAGCTTTTCATACTAAACTGAAAAGGCTAGTGTCATCTCCAGAAAAACTCTTGCTATTTTAATAGCTGCCTAAGATGGAATGTGGGTATGTATTTTCAGAGTGGAGGGATCAGCCTGTACCTGAAGAGGGCTGGTAACTCTTGACTTTGAGGAGAGTCAGTCACTGACTCATAGGCTCTATTGGTACTCCTACATATGTGTGTCTGTGGGATTTGGTGGGACTGAAGCTCTTCAGCATCTTTTAGGCAGGACAGTTATTGTCAGATCTCCCTGAGCCCTGGATCACCCAGAGAAGAAACTTGGCATTTCCTCTGGGTTCCCCCAATAGCCTTACCTCTCCTTTAGAGAGAAGTGACTTGCAAAATGAGCAGAAAGGAGAACAAGCTCTTCCAAGGTGCTTTTGCTGTAAAAAATGCAGAGCTCAGCAGTCCCTTAAGGCTGCTTACAAATGTTTAGTAGAGGCTGAGAGGCATGCTGGATGGCTGGAATCCTTGGCAGGCCAGTGCTCCATGATAATGGAGACATTAAATCAGTGATGGCAGCAAGAACTGCATAATAGATGCAAAATACAGAAGCCTGATCCAATTTTGGCTCTGTCTTGTTAAGTAGAAAAGTATTTTAGGAGATGGAAAAATACTAGGAAGTTCAGAGTGCATCACTGCTGCAGCACAGTAGGAAATGCAGCTGTTTGCAGTGGCTCACCTGTATCTGTGGATACACATCTGCTGTAAACATACTCCCATACTGTCTTCACGTGCTGGAATTCAGGTGAGTTGAGGTCAACAGGGCAGAGCTGTAAGCACCTGAAAAAGCCTTCCTGGCTGAACTGCAGCTGGCTGGACTGCACTAGGATGGGAAGATGCCACTATCCAACACAACTGCTGCATCCTGAGCACCGTTACACTGGGGAAGTTCTTGTCAACCAGTTTCCAGACAGCTCTTTAGTAAACACAGTGGAGATGGACAGAGAAGATTCCAGCCAAGGTCTGGCATGAGAGAAAGTGAAACATTGCTGGTCAAGAAATGCTGAATATGCTAGTTTTTCCAAGAGACTCCGGCATTAATTTGGGGAAGAACACACATTACTGAATGTAGAACCTCACCTATTCAAGGGGCATCTGCCATTTGACAGGCAAACTCAGAAACAACCTCTGGCAGACTGGATACACCCACGACTTGCAGTTGTAGTGTTGGTTCATGATCACAATAAAGGCATAAACTAAATTCTGCTAGTACGAATGAAAAGCCCTTTCCTGCAAGCTCTATATCTCCCTTTTCCCCAACTCACACATGATTAGCTGGCATCTGCTGACACTTGCTCATACACACACTGTTTGTGTGTGTTGTGTGTTTGCTCCATGCTGAGCTAAAGTCAAACAGCTTATTGAGATGGAGAGCCCTGCTGCTCTCTCAGGAGTTTGCACACTGCACGTTCAGATTAAACTGGATCAGGATCTGGCCCATCATGGCCTTTTCAAATCCAGATGCTCTTTGAAGCCAGACTGACCCAGCCTTTGCCAATAACCACAGTCCCAAGGGGAAGATGACCACAAGAAGGGACACCACTTAGGTCCATAAAGCCCTGTCTCCTTTACAGGAGCACCTTTATTATTTTCTGTGTGAGCTCAGGCATAGCCTGCTGTGAACAGACCTCACCTCCCCAGACTCTTGCCTTTGTCCCTGGCTGCCAGGGGAACTGTGCAGTTTGAATCACAGCAGCAAGAAGCCAAGTGCACAAGCTTGGCTAAACTCAAGGTTGTCAGGGGAGCAACTCCTCATTCCATGAGTGTGGCTTGGCTTGCCGAGCTCCAGAGCTCTGCAGCAAAATCCTCACTACATTCAATGGGAACACAGCTCCTGGTAAGGCAATCCCCGCTCAGAGCAGCGTATTTTCACCTGCCTGCACCCCTGTCCAGACCAGACACCTGATGCTGTCAACAGCCAAATCTTGCTCCAGGGAACCTGAAAAGCTCAGTGGCCGTGAGAGGCAGAACATGCCTTCAGACGGGCATTAACACTCCAGTGAGTGGCTGATGCCAGCATTAGTGAGGACGCAGCTGCAGGAATTCATTGCGCTGCTGGATGCTGGCAACACAATGGTGGGAGGGCACAAATGCCTTTGTGTTGAAGATTTGGGAGGAGGCAGTGAGCAAAATGACAAATGGCTCCAATAATGGCATCTCTCTGATGCCACTGCTCACTTCATGTGCCAAGTGAGGTGGGACCAGAGCACAGGAGACAGGAGAAAGTTGTAGGACAAAACTGAATGGTGCCTATCAACAGCCCTATCCAGCACAGGGCAAGGAGCTGGGAAAATGAGGAGTCCCACCCCATTCCTGTCTATCTCTCATGGTTTGCAGTGACATGTTTGGCCACCTATTTAACCGTGGGTCACTAAAGGCATAGCAGAGGCCTCACAAGGTTGCAAGGGTTTAGGGAGCATTTTCTACTTCTCCAGCATGACACAAAGCCTCTTTCTCCTGCACCCAACCTTCAATGACAAGTTTGCAAGCTTGTTTCATCCCTTGTTATTTCTGGTTTTAAAGCTCTCTCAGGGCCAGGACCTTCCCCAGCAAGGTATGTGGGTTCCCACAGAGTGTGCAAG
Source organism: Trochalopteron elliotii (assembly GCA_024734555.1). Taxonomy (NCBI): domain Eukaryota; kingdom Metazoa; phylum Chordata; class Aves; order Passeriformes; family Leiothrichidae; genus Trochalopteron; species Trochalopteron elliotii. The sequence continues at coordinate 1,939,592 of JANPWX010000651.1, read as the reverse complement.
TGCTTGCAGTTGCTGTCCCCAGGGACAGTCTATGTGGCCTCTTGGCAGTACGAGGTAAGGCACTAACAACTGTGTCCTTAATGAACCACACTGGACCTCACCAGGCAGTTGCAGGCACACAGCAGTTTGGCCATCCCCAACACAGACCCAATCCAGGCCCATGTTCAGGGACAAAGGCTTGCTCAGGCAGGGAAGGAATACCAGGAAGTGTCTGTATGGGCTGCCTGCAGAAAGTCCTGGTAGACAGAGACCCAGTAGGAAGGGAAAAAATCAGCCAAAACAGTTAAACAAATACACAGGAGGGAGCTGGCAGACAGAAGCAACAAGCAGAGCCAGCTTCAGGCTGAGAGTCATGTGCTCAGCCCCCAGCAGGGCTCAAGCACTGCTGGCTCCAGACTGGGAAGACACACACACATTACTGTGACAAACCCCACGGTGTTGACAGCCAGGGACACCTCTGCCTGGCCAGCACACAACTGCAGCAGCCAGCTCACAAATTCTCCTGAGCTCAGGCGGGAGGCTGGAGATGCTGCAAGGTCCAGCCAGGAAAAAGCACATTCACTGCAGAGCTCAGCTGCGTCCTGGAGAGGGGTTACTGCTTCTCCCAGACTGGAATCTAAGAGGCAGCCAAGGCATGAGAGCAAGGCTGTCTAACCTAAGTGTGAGTAAGGAAGGGAGGTGGGAAATACTGTGATGGGACAGTTGCAATGCGATACAAACATGAACAGGCAAGACAGGAAAGGAACCACTGCAGGCAGGTCCTTGGTGGGAAAAGCAACATTCATGGCATGGTCCAGGGCAACTGTGTCCTGCTATCAGTCCACAGATGGCTCAGCTAGAGCTGAGAGCCAGCACTGGCCATTCCTACTAACCTGAAGAGCAAATATGAGATGTGATTGTACCCAAATTTAACCCCACAAACTGCTGGGCAGTTCACGCAGCATCCAGGTTGCTCACTTAAGCCCTTACTTCCACTCTTGGTGGCAGGACTTACCAAAAGAGGAAACACTGAAGTATTGAAAACAAATGTATTTAAAACACACATACTAAGAAAATTGCATGTGAACACAGCCCATCCTGTCCTCCCTGAACACGTCCAGCTTAGGCCTCCCCCACTACCATGCCCAAAACCAGCACCATGGGTACTTCACCCTCAACAAATGGATGTGAGAGGGTGTTCAGTTTAGGTGTCAAAGGTAGCACTTGGATTCAGCTGTAAATTCACACCTGCTGACAGCCACACAGAGATAACCTCCACTAACAAAAGAGAAACCTCTCCACTCCTGCTTTTGGAGATTCCCCAGCAGGTACAGAAGGAGTTTTCAGTGCCCATACAGATCATCATTAAGATCAGAAAGACTTTGGTTTCAGTTCTTGTCTTCCTCTGCTTCCCCCCTCCTTCCCTGCAGTAACTAAGCACAAGGTCAACCCATGTGGGCAGCTGGGGAAATGTCAAGTGTCAGGCACAAAGGCCTGGAGCAGGGAGACTTGCTGGTTCATGGAGAGTTGAAAGCAGTTTCAATTATCACCCATGAGGCGTCACCAGAGATGGGAACAGAGAATCCCTGAGGGTGCTTGCAATCCAAGGGGGATGGATAATGCTTTCCAAATGCTCCCACTTGGTCCCTCCTGCAGAGGAGCCTGTAACAACTCGTGACAAACAAACAGAAAACATGCCATGAATATGGCCAGCAATTCTCTCCTTGCTGTGCTTAGCTACAAGGCAAAATTGTGAAAAAGTTGCTAAACAGACTTGACAGGGCATTTAACTACTTAATTCTGTTCTGTTTACAAGGTCTTCAGCAGCTCAGCACTCCCTTAATCCATTAGGCACAAAGCAAGCAAGAGGATGTGCAGCCTAGTCCCTCTGGCTCAGGATCCCTGTAGCATTCCTGGAGGGCTGGAAGATGGAGGTCTCATCTCACAGAAGCATGTGGCAGAATCTGCTGCCAGTCTCAGAACTGCTGGACAATCAGCTTCCGCTTCACATCCCGGCTGAACCTGTTCATCTTGAACACTTCACTGTCATAGAAGGCTGAGAGGTTGTGGATGTTGATCTGCCGAGCCTGGGAGGAGGAAAAGGGGAGAGAGAAATGTTTATTTAATCAAAGTAAGAATCATGTGGTTTTCCATAGCAGAGGTTGCATAAAATTTCACAGTCAGCAATCCCTGCTCTGCTCAGCAGGAGCCAGAGCTGCAGTAGCAGGGGAGACTGCAGGTCAGGAGGAAGGAGCATTGGCAGTGCTGAGCTGAGCCAAGAGAGGATGCTGGCTCAGCATCTGCCTGTTCTCTGCTTGTCCTTTTACTTCCACCAGAGCTAGAATGTAACTCCAATCCAAAAGCCCACAAAACCTCAACCAGCAGGAGAGTTCTGCAAGGGAGACATCTGACTGGGGATAGTCACCCTGGCAACACCAAGCTGTGGCTCTGGAAGTAATTACTCTGCACATCTGATGCAAACAGCAGAAAAGCACTAATCCAGGAATCAAATGGTGCTTTAGTGCCAAGCAAGGTCAATATTTTGCACAGAAAGGCCAAGTCAGGAGTGTAACCTTTAGACGAGCATGAAGAAGGAGGCAAGGGAGCCTCAGGAGGGATTGGAAAAGTTCATACACATAGATTTTTCTGCTTTTTGCTTCTTCAAATGCAGATGCCAGGCAAATTGAGTTCTCATTCACCTGCATAAGCACCATGCTGCAGGATTTACCATTCCAACCCCAAAGCTTTAAGGGGGGTATGAGGACAGAGAGGGATGAATACAGCACTTCCAAACAAGAGGAGGAGGTACAGAGGACACAATCCTGCCGTTGAATTATATTGTTAACACCAGTGTTTTTTATGGTATCATAACAAAGAAAAAGAAGTTAAAAAGTCTCAGAATGCCTCTGGTTCTGAGGTTGCAGAGAGAGCATGAACCAGTCCCAGAGGCAGCTGGTTATAAGCCCATACCTTGTCCACCAGGTCCTTCTCTGGGACTTCTATGGTGTCTTGCTGGGCCCCATAGCGGTTTCTCTGGTACATCACCTGCTCTGCCACCAGCTGCTTCAGGATGAACAGCAGCAGCTCGTTGTTGTCTCGTTTGAACGAGAGGTAGCGGGAGAATGTCTAGGAGGGATGAGATGAGCCATGAGGATCAGAACAGTGACACACTGCAGTGCTCAACATCAACCAACCCCCTCCTCCCACAGAGCACACAGGGAACCAAATGACACTGCTGTCACCTGCACCCTTCGTGTACCTCAAGTGACTATGGCCTTGCCAAGCTGCCACCTGCACATGCAGTGGCAGCTCTCTGACAGCCACAACTTCTCTGCTAACTGCTTTTATTCCCATCTGGAATCTCAGTGTGCTGGTGCCTCTTGGGGCTAGCAGTGCACTGCTGTGGGGTTGTGCTGCCCACAGGGACACAGCCATGGGAGGGCTGGCCCTGGGCAAGGCACAGAACAGTTTCCCTTAACCCAGAATGCCCTGTGCCTCCCCAGCAGACGCTCATACTTGGCTGGCTGTTTGAGGCCAAAGAGAGAGGCCACGAGTCGTCCAGACAGAGGGCAGACGCTCAACAGTGGATAAATGCCAGCGTGTGGCCAGCCAAGAGCTGTTTGGTGCCAGCCCCTGCTACTCAGAGAACAGGGCAGACTGCACACTAACCCACAGTGAGTGCTACCCTGTGGCTAACTGTACCCTGAGAGCCCAATAAAAACATGAAGAAACAAACTGCCTGCTTGGCTTGATCACCTGGGAGCAGCAGCAGCAGGTGCCCTGTGCCAAAATAGCAGGGAAGGTGTCAAAAAAGAACAGACATGGCAGTGCTTTTGATTCAGAGGCTCAAGGTACACTTCTTTCTCAGACCCAACAAAGACATTGCCTCACCACAGACTAACAAGGGGCAGTCATGGAACAGTGCCTTGTTTGGGGTCCCTCCTCAAAGGCACCCAGCTCGAGCTGTTGTTATTGCATGACGATTAAATTATTCTATGTATCCAGATGTTTGAGACTCTGCTATGGAAAAACCTGGGGTCAAGCTAGTAAGGAAACCTTGTCTGACTGCGAGTGTGGTGTCTGTAGCTGTGAAGTGGCCTTCCCAGCCACTTCCCACCTGTCCCAGCTCAGGTGGCATTAGTGTGACTGCCAAAGCAGCTCCTGGATGGTCGGACAAGGAACTTCCTTGACACTTCAGACCCACAGTACTCCACTTACACAGCTCAGTGCCTGTCTAAACCTGTGCAGAGCATGAAGCCTCTTCCCACAGCCAGGGCAGTGCAAGGAGGCTGCAGCTGAACCCACGGGGCCTGGGGTGCCCACCTTGCGCATGCTCCGCATGACACTGAACTTCTGGGTGTCAATGAAGCTCTCCAGCATCACCCTGATGGCCATGTTGACGTCGTCCTCCACCACGTAGTCCCGCAGGTGCATGCGGGCGTGCGCCTCCGCCATGCGGATCATGGACTCGATGTGCCGCACCGTGATAGGGATGCTGCCCGTCGCCTGAGGGGAGGAGGCAACACGTTACTGAAGGATACAAGCCAGCTGCCTTCTGGCCCAGGATCCAGCTCCTTTCACCCTGCAGGGAGCTCTCTGCACCTCTGAGGGTGACTGAGGCTAAGGAAGCTCTGCCACCTGCTGGCACGGCCACACAGCCTGGCACAGCTTCCCTGCTCATCTGAATTCAGCACAGTGCAAGGGGACGTTGTGGGGTCACTCTGTGACACTTTAGGGCCTTTCCAAGATTAACAATCCAGTTCCCTCCAGCAAATTTTAGGAGTTAAAGAAACAAAAAGCCAATCAAAAAAAGGTAGTTTTCCCAAGCTACAAAAATCTCCTTCACACGTCAATAAATTCCTCTTTCGCTTGGAGAGCATGAAATGAGTCTGAGACATCCCACAGACAAAGCAGAAGGGCATTTCTACAGATAATAGCACCCTGTAATGTACCAGGAGCATGTAGATCTCAGTGAATGCAACACCTCCTGTGCGCCTGCCAGACTGGGTGACAATGAAAGGGCTTTGCTAAGACAGGCACTGTACATGTGTCCAGTCCATCAGTCCACACAGCATCAACAGGCAGGACTCTGCACTTAGATGAAGAATCATCTGTTCAGCAGACACTGCAGAATCTGCCCGTCTCTCACAAAACAGTGGCACAGACTTTGTGATGGGAATGGCAAGAATGTGTCAACATATGTTGGAGCAGCCTCAGACTGATTTGCAGTCTAGATACCTACAGTTCTTCCCTCCTTTTCTCAGCATTCTCACCATAGACTCCTTCCTGAGGTCACTGTACATCCTGGCCACCTTGTCCTGGTCCATCTGGTTGAGTTTGGGGTGGACCTTCTCTTTGGCATAGATGATATATTTCCTCAGGATCTCTTGAGGAATAGGTTCAACCCCATAGGTGTTGGGAAGAACGACCTCGTTAGTGTCCCCATTCACTGTCTCCTTGCTGCCTGGGTGGTGCTTGACATGGCTGCCAACAACAAACCGGGCAAGCATTTCATCCTACAAGAGAGCAGTGCACCAACAGACACTGAGCACACTCACTGGACAGACAAAAACTCAATGGCTGCAGCTGAGCATCCCACCAGCAGCACTGAAGCCCAGCACACACTCAGATTGCTGGCACAGCCCCTACCTGCACTGAGTCGACCGTGTCTCTCACCACGCACAGGATATCGAACCGAGAGATGATGGGCTCTGTCAGGTCCACGTTCTCCGAGAACGTCAGCGACGGGTCATATCGCCCACCTGGGTCACAGAGACAATCCAGGTCAAACAGGCTCCAAGGCTGGAGCTCTGGAGGAAGGACAGACCTCCAGTATGGTACTGAAGACTTTTCTGCTCACTTGATCTCTGCTCCAGACTTGAAGGAACCAGGCAGAGGGAGGCAAAGCTGTGCCACAGCTCTCATGACCATGGATTTGTGCTGAGAGCCTGAGATGGTCGTGTAGTCTCTGAGCACTTACCTATGGGATTGGCAGCAGCAACAATGGTGCAGCGAGCTTGCAAGGATGTGACAATGCCTGCTTTGGAGATGGAAATGCTTTGCTGTTCCATGGCTTCGTGGATGCTGGTCCTATCCTGATCATTCATCTACGGGAAAGCAAGAATAATTTAGAATGCAACTATGTTTATACCCCACTGCCAAACACACCAAGGGCAATCTGCTCCAGATGCTCTGAAAAGGCAGCAAACTGCACTATGGAACAGCAAGGGCCTAAGCAAACTGCAGGCACTTTGGTCATCTGGGAGATGTCACCATGAGTTACAGTGTGTCCTCAGTGGACAGAGGTTACAGCTGGTCGTTTCAAAGTCAATACTTCCCGGAGAGATGAAGCTGGACTCACCTTGTCAAATTCATCAATCAAGCAGACACCTCTGTCAGCCAGCACGAGGGCTCCTGCCTCCAAAGTCCACTCCTTGCTGACTGGGTGCCTCTGCACATAGGCTGTGAGGCCCACAGCAGAAGCACCCTGGCCAGTGGTGAAAATTGCTCTGCTTGACGCCTTCTCTATGTATTTAAGGAACTGTGATTTTGCAGTACCAGGGTCTCCACACAAAAGCACGTTGATGTCACCACGAACTTTGTGTTTGCCACCTACAAAAGCAACGGGGAAACCATGAAGCAGCTGAGTGCATGGCTTGGCAGCAACACTGCCCTGAGCACCACAAAGCTGAAGAGAAGGCAACCAGCAGGCATGGCAACCAGTTTACAGGAAAGTTGAGGGGGAAAGAAAGTCAGTTTTGGAGGCAGTCATCTTTGTAAAACAGACTTTCTAACCTTGCTGACACATCCTAACACATCCTTCTAAGGAGATGATAACAAATCAGGGTGCCAGAAGGTCAAACCTCAGAAGGAGTATTAAACGTGACCTCCTGGAGGAGGGATAAAAACTTGGCTGGATTTGCTGCAGGAGCTGTTTTCAGTTGTAGCATGTCTACTCTCACACCAGAGTTTTCAGTGTGATACAACAGCCAGTTCAGTCACAGATATCCCTGAGTCAGCTAAACCTTGTCTGTTACCAAGCCACACAGACAACTCCAACCTCTCATTGCAATGGCACAGACAAACCCCAGGCCCTTTGCCCTCCCCTCAGTGAGGCAGGACCAAAGGACACAAGTGATGCTCACCTGGGTTTTTGGGCTCTCCACCAAAGAGAGCTAAAGCCAAGCCCCTTTTGATATCTTCATGTCCATAAATAGATGGAGCAATGCTGGCAAAAATCTGAAAGGGAAACCAAAGGAGTTGTCCAGGGAATACCAGTTCCCATTCTGAACAGAATCTTTCATGAACATCAGCAAGATGCCACATCTAAAGCTACTCTTAAGATACTGCTGTCTCCAGAGAGTATTTTATTATCCAAGGTGTGAGGACTTTTTCAAAAGTAATGACCCACCCACTGCTGCCTGAAGGAGCTTGACAAAAATGGTGCTGTTGGGGCACGGCAGATTATTTTGTTGGGCGCTGGAAGCTGCTGCCACTGCCGTGTTGTACACAAGGCACATCACAAGTGCCTATTATCAGCTCTTGTAAAGTTGGGGACCTTGATCAGAGGCTTACTCACTGCATATGACAGTACTTGAACGTGCTATGCTGCACACGGATTTTCATCACAGTCAAATATTATGAACAATTGGCTTATTTTCTCAAGAGTATTCTGAAAATAACCTGATGCTGAAGACTACTCATGTTAAAAGACTCCTGACTCAGCTGAAGCTGCTGCATCCACTACAACAACAACACCACAGCCAAGGCAATGGAGCAAAGTCCCCCACTACAGAAACTGAATCTGACCCAAGTGAGGTTGAACATGCACTAGTCCAGAAGCTTTGTTCTTTCAAATGTTGGACTCGGGTCTTAGCATATAGAGGAAGCAAAGCTAAAATCTCTATCACAGTTTAAGTTAAGCAATAATATCCCCTTTAGAGGACTAAAGATGCAGTTACTGGCCTCACAGAAACTTTTGCCACTTGGCTTTTAAGACACAGGGAGAGAAAACTGATCAGATATAAGCAGTGTCTGAGTGTCTCTCACCTGTCTTCTAGCTCTGTTGTGATGTAAAGGCTCAGAGAAGGAACGGGAGAAACAGAAAATCTGACCTCCAAAAGTACAAGGGAGGTTTCTTATTTACTCCCCTCCTGTAACTGACTCTCGCCAACAGCTGTCTGAGAGCTACAGAAGACCATTCAGAGAGAACTGGGATTTCTGGGTTCCTTTAACCACTGTTTGGCCAGCTGACCCATTTCATCACTTTCTGATCCAGCTGTCAGGTGATGGCAAGCTATCAACAGGAAAAGAAGGGATGTCTGAGGCTAACTCACCTTCTCCCCAATTTGCTCATCCTTAGACAGACTCACAATCACTTTCACATCTTCATCAGTCAGTTCCCCAACAGCCAGCTTGTTGTCCTTCTTGGCAATGTGGTTGGCCAGGATCACAGTTGCAAACACTGGGAACCCATTGGCAGTGTTCAAGGAGCCATCATAGTTGTTGTGGTAGATCCCTGTCAGCTCCTGGGAAGCAAGAAATGCTGTGTCAGTGCCTGGACAGTACAAAAGAGCTTCCTCTCCATTTTAAAGTAAGGCTCATATGCATTTGGGGACAACTCCTCCCCATATTCCCACAGATGTTCCTGTGACATCACTGTCAGAATTTAAAAATACCCTGTGCTCTCCTGATACTTGAGCAATGGACTCACAATCTCATCTCCTGGCTTGCAGCTGTCCACCAGATCAGCGAGGAGAATGGCATCCTTGGAGCGGGGCAGCCTGCCTGCAGCCACCTTCCCAGGGCTCTCCTGGATCTTGATGCGCTGGTAGTTCTGATAGACTGTCTGCAACAGCAAAATCAAAGTTACCCAGCAAGTCCAGCATGGCTTTTCACAGGCACCTCAGAGAGAAGGGCCATTCCAACATTTACTGTATTTCAGTTAGAGAACTATAGACATGGGAGGATGGAGGTTGTGAGGAGCAATTCCAGGGTGATAGACAATAGTGGGGACAGGAAAGCACTTTGCTGCATCTCTGCCACTGTGCTTCAGCCTCCACAGTGTTTGTCCACCCGAATACCGGACCAGTTCCTGGGAGAAGAATGCTCCTCTTGTGATGGTTAAAGGTATCAAAGCAAAGAATGAAAGTCAGAAGCTTCACATCACCAATTTTGCCCCCTGGTTTCCTTAGCTTACAGATCAGGACACACTGACCTAACCTGGGAAGGAGATCTGGACAGCGTGTCTGCACTTCTAAAATAGGAATAAATAACTGTGCACCACAATGATTGTGGCAAAGATTCAATCCAAACACCTACAGTGTGACAACAAATTACTTCTGGTTGATAAACTGAGTCATTCAAGTCAAGAGGTCAAACAGACCTGGCTTCACAGCCTCCTGGATATAGCAGAAGGCCCCTCTCCCCACAGCAAGCTGTTCCAAGGGTGGGAGTGAAAGCAGGGCTGTGAGGAACAGGCAGTGGAGCAGAATGAGCAGCCACTCTCATCCAGGCAAGCACACAATCTCTTACCTCTTCCATGTTGATTTCAAACGGGCCAAGAGACTGACACTCCGGACAGGAACCAGGTTTCACCTCCTGGTTCTGCGACTGGAAAAAGGGTCCTAGGATGAAGTTGCACTTGCTGCAGTTGTATTTGACCATGCTGAGCTGAGGCAGGACCCCTGTGCAACTTGTCACCACTCCACTGGTCCGGATCAACTGATTTAAGTGCAGTTGCCTGAGGAAAGACAGAGGCATGTTGGATGCCTGCAGGGCACAGAAGGCAAAACACCCTCCAGAAACACACCACTTGCACCACTCTTGCTGCAAGGCACAAGTTTATCTCAGGGATGCTAAAAGTTCACCTTTAGTATGATTTTTTTCCTGTGCTAAGCTCAGCTACCCTGTTAGACTTATCCAGAGGTTTAGCTCACAGGTGAGTCCTGTGAGCACCCCAAAGGCTAATGCACGCCCCACAGCCACTGCTGGTAGTTCTGCTCTTACCTGAGTGACCGCAGCTCTTCCACCAGAGGGAGGTGGGAGATACGGACATGGATCTCCTGAGCAATACGATCATACTTGGGGTACATGGCCAGCACCACCTCCTTGGCTGCTTCGTCAAAGATCTTCAGCATCTCTGCTGGGGCCTCAGGCAGAAAGTAGGCAAGGACATGCTCCTGGGCTGCCAGATCCTCATAGTTCACCACCAGACTCTCTCTGTTCTCTTAAGAAAAAGATGGGGTGAATTGTAATTTCAGCCTGTTCACTCCTCAAGGAATTTGCAAAGGACATCCAGACCAGACAAGCCTGTATCCTGCAGGCTGCAGTTAGTAGATCTCTGCACCTTCCCTGAAGTTTAGAGTTTAACAATGTGAAAAAGGGTAGAAAACCCTTTTAAATTTATTTCTCTAACAAATTCTTCATCAGTACCAAGCTTGTGATTGCTCCTCTCCAGTTCTGCAGATACTTCCCAGGCTCAGTGTTCCTGAAATTCAAAAGCCTCAGCCCAATACACAACTTTCTCAGAGACCCCCAGGAAACAGAAGTTAATAGGAGAGACACTATGAGTGCTGAATGGCTGGCAAAAAGCCTCCTGTGTCTTATGTTCATGGAAATGGATGAGACAAATGCCTTTTATTTCCCAGTTTTATAAAACTGATCCTGTTCCACTGCTCAAGCTTCTGCCCAATATAAAGAAGAAATACAACAAGTACAGCTACACGAGCTGCTCCTAGATGTGACAGTTTCTGCTTTTAAAACGCATCAATGACAGCCTTAATGACCATTGCTTCTGGCAGTGCCTACTCAGAATACAAGGCTGCAACACTGACAGAGTTTCCAAAGTCACAAGGTCTATTTGTGCCCCCTTGCTGGATAATCCAATTTCCAGTGTGAGAAAGTAACTGGTGCAGACAACAAGCAATTGTTGTCTCTTTCAGATCACAAACTTGCAGACCACTGTCTGCTGCCCCACATATTCTTCTGCTAGCATTTCTACGAAATGAATATTAATGAGAAGCAGACGCCAGGGGCCTTCTAATTAGTCAGCCAGAATCAAAGAAAACAGTGGACATGTTTCCATTATTCATTTATCTCCATCAGGATCAGGCTTTCTTAGAGTGCTGATTCAATGCTTGGAACAAAGAGGGCAGGCAGCAAAATATCCATCTCTGTACTGGATCACCACAAAGTACCATAACCCACATAAAGAAAGAGAGAGCCTCCAATGACCCAGTCCTACCTTTGCACATGTCACTGATCCTCTCCTTGAAGACATTGTGCCCATGTTCATCCACATGGGTCTTCAGGAAGTTCTTGAAGCGGTGATAGATCTCAAGCCGGGGGGCTGCCATGGAAACCCACTCCCTCACTGAGTGGCCTTTCATGTCTTCCAGGTTCTCAATGCTCTCAATCATGTCTTCATCCTCATCTTCCATGCCCTCAGCAGCCCGCTCCGCCAGCCGCCTCTTCCGTGCAGGACGGTCTTCGTCTTCATCGTCACTGTCTGAGGGGTGGGAGGAAAGACTGATCAAGATCTGGGATTCCCATTCCCACTCTATGCACTGGTCACAGTGGGATTGCATAGGCTGTGGAAGTAAAGAGGCCACAGCCTGGGATACAAACCAAGAGACGTCCCAGGCCCAGCCTAAATCCAGTTCTACACTTGCTCCAACATCTTCCACAACACAGCTAAGACTTTAAGGGTGTGAATTTGAAAATTTGTATGCAACAGCATACATTCAAGTCCATTAATGCACTGACCAAGGAACAAGCTTAAAGTGCATCAAAGGCCCTTCCATCCAGCCCACAAAGCCTGTACAGGAGCACCAACACCAACAAACTCTACAGCATACACTTGGTAGACTCCCAACCCTTTGATACAGGCCCAGGATCCTAACTTTGTTTTAGCAGTAACCAGAAGGTCACCAAATGAGCTCCTACGAAACCCAAAGGAAAGGGATCCTGCACTAGGGAATCCAGGCAAGTCCAAATCCAGCCAATGATTACTGTAAGAGCCCAGACACACTGGAGCTCGAGGCCTCCCTACCAACCCAAAAGTAAAGAGCCCAGATTCCCCCTAAGGGCTAGGCTATTATCAAGCACACAGGGTGGCACACCTAGTACAGCTCATTGCACCCACCGTAGAGCAGCCCCCTCCTCATGCGGCCCATGCCCTGCTCCAGCTCACGGTCCCGCTGCCTCATCACTCGCTCGGCGGCTTCCCGCTGGCTGGCAGTCAGCTCCTCCACATCTTCATCATCCAGGGCCAGGCCCTCTGCTTCATACACATCCAACTCCGGGATGGGGCGGTAGTCCCTAGTACACACACACACAGAGCAGGGAATCAGCCCGGGAAAGCAATGCAGCAGCCCTTCTTCAGCTACTGCTGGGCAGATGTCAGGACAGTTATTCTGTAGCAGGACAGAACAGTGTTGAGCAGGAAGGCGCTTCCCACTGGAAAATGCCCTGGAGTAAAGGGCTCCAGCACCACGGTTAGGAATGCAAAGGGCTCCAGAACCATGGTTAGGAATGCCAGCATTCAAACCTTTGTGTTGTCAAGTTCAGCTTGCCGGCAGGCTGTGCTGAGTAAAACAACATCAAAATTCGTGCCTGCAGAAGTAAAGAGCTGGGCTGAATCCACATCACACATCCAGGCAAGATCCTGGCTTACCCACCCTGGACCATACTGAAACTTTGCTCAGTTCTCCCAGAACTCAGATGACACCATTTGCCCATGGCCCAGCAGTTCTTCAGTCCCCGCACCCAGACACCAGCACAGCAGAGGGATCTCGCAAGGCCTGAGAGCTCCCTCCACGTCGCTGGCTGCACTGACATCCCCAGCACCCCTTCGGTGGGCACAATCCCCCGAACGATTTTCTTACCTTTCCATCCCTTCTCCAATGAGCTCTTCCCCTTCTTCTTCCTCTTCGGGGAGCCCCTCGGTCCCCAGGAGCCCCTCGGACTCATCCTCGAAGGGGGGCAGGTCCCGACCGGGGCTGGACGTGAAGGCATCACCGCGGCGGGAGCTCCGCACGGGGCTGGTCACCGCTGCCTGCGACTCGGAGGAGTCCTGCAAGGACAGAAGGGAGGGTGAGGGCAGGGGGCCGCAGGGAGAGAGGGGGCTAGTGCCTCCAGCGGCCTCTGCCATGCGGGCCGCAGTCAGAACGGGGGTATCTGGATCACCGACGAGTTATAATAATTAGCCCTCCTCGCGAATGACAATAGAAACATATGGAGGGAGGAGACAGGGGTAAATCCATTCTCCGAGCACAGCGCAGCCGGACCGGAGGGAAAGGGTCCGATCCTGCCCTGACCCGGCTCTCTCCTCTGCGGCGCCGGGCAGGCGGGAAAAGTCCCTCGGCATTTCGGGAGCACCGCCGGGCGCACCCCCAATGTCCCGTGTCCCCCCCACCACCCCGAAATCCTCTCTGGACCCGGCACGGCCGCAGCGCCAAGTGTCCCGCAGCGGGAAAGACCCGGGGCCCGCACCCGCGGGGGTGGCACCGCCAATGGACGGCTCCCCCGGCCCGGCCCGCCCGCTCACCGCCATCACCGCCGCTTCCTGCCCGGCCAGCGATCCGCGCGAAAACCAACCCACGTGGTCACAAAAGCGCGCGAAACCTCATGAATAATAGATCTGGTGGTGTCCGCCCCCTTATGAATATGCATGAAGGGGGCGGGAGCCTGGAGAGGGCGGAACCCAGGGCCACCTCCGGCCAGCCCCGGCCAAGGGCTCTCGGGCGGCTGGTGGGCGGCACTGGCGAACTTTGGCAAACATTTCCTTCTGGGGTCGAGGAATCTCCTCCTCCCGGGAACCCGAGTCACGGGAGAGATCGCGCTGTGAACTTCCGTGCTCACGGCTGTCTCTTCGGCAGCAAAAATCAAGCCTGGCTTGACCGGGTTTGCCACTGACCCAATTAAATCTTCTTTCATGATTCTCGCTGAAACTACAAGAGGTGGGAAGGAGGTTCTGGCATTTTGTGGGGGTTTTGGTGTGGGGGTTTTGTTTTGTTTTGTTTTGTTTTGTTTTGTTTTGTTTTGTTTTGTTTTGTTTTGTTTTGTTTTGTTTTGTTTTGTTTTGTTTTGTTTTGTTTTGTTTTGTTTTTAATGCGAAAAAATGTATGTGCTGAAAGTAACAGGGAGCTGATCAGAGCCGTTCTGGAGAGCAGACTCATCTGTCTCTCCAGCTGTTCAGTGCAAGCAAATGTCATTTGTGAGAGGAACTGAAGAAGAGCACCTGTCCCATAGAGACTGGAAGGGGAATTTAGAGATAAAAACAAGCAATGGGCTGATGTTTGGCAAGGAGGTGGAATGCCTCCTTCCAGGCCACAGGGTCTTGCATAACAGCAGGTGGTTTGGATTTTGGAGGTCTGCATTCTCTGAAGGGTTTCTGACCACTGTGTAGTATCAGGCTGTTTCTGCTCTTGGCTGGACTTGGGTGTGAGACAATGACCTTGAAACAGGAGACACCAGAAGCAAAAGTGACTGAAGAGACAGCTGACAATCTGAAATGGATCTTCCAGGAGACCAGCTGGATGATTCAGGCTGGTACTAATATAGCAAAGCAGGAGCATCATGATATAAATAGGAGAGTGGCTCAGCCTCTTTTCTGTGACACATGACAGGGAGCTGGCTGGTGCTTGGAGTGAAACAGACACAGGGAAACCCCCAAGATGCCCCCACTTGTAGGTTTCCAGAGACCACCATGGGCTTGATGATCTTAGAGGTTACAAAATCACAAAGGTTGGAACCATGGGAAGGTTCAGAACCATAAAGGTTGGAAAAGATCCTCAAGGCCATGGAGTTCAACCATTAATCCAGCCCTGCCAAGTCCACCACTAAAACATGTCTCTAAGCACCACATCACCATGGTTTTGGAACGCTTCCAGGGATGGTGAATCCACCACCTCCCTGGGAAGCCTGTTCAATGCTTGAGCACCCTTCCAATGAAGAATTCTTTCCAAATGTCCAGTCTTTTCCAGCCCAAATGATTCTATGGCTTAAGGGAAGGCAGCCCAGGACCTGGCTAAGGTGGTGTTGTCTGACAAGACCCGGATGACACACTGTGATGAGCCAGTGTCACCACAGGGTGCCACTGTCTCTCCAGGCACTGGACAGCTGGATGGACAGACAGATTTTGTTTGTCCTTCCTGGAAGACCACACACCATGTCCACGTTTTCACTGCTAACTTTGGGTGCCACCTACAAGTGGTCCTATGCTTGAGCTGGGATGCTTTGTCTCTGACAAGAGCTGAGCTTGGGCAGCTAAAACCACCCCTAAAATCAGGCTGCTTCCATGCATGGAACAGGGCTCCTTCTACTAGGCTAGAGACATGAACTGGGTATGTGAGAGGGCTGACATGCAGATGGGGCTGAGGCTGCTCAGTGGGATGACCTCACCTGAGCACCAAACTCCTGAATATCCAACCACACCACTAGGATTTTGCAGACTTGTGACTTCTGCAGCACAGGAAGAGCCCTAGGGACTGAATTCCCCTTGAAAAAAAAGGGCAAAGACAGAGGACTGCAGTCTGGGTGATAGCCTGTGGTGCAAATTTATGCCCAATACTAGAAATGAGTAGGTTGGTACAACAGCTCTGAAACAAGACAGTCACATCTGTCCCTCCAGTTGCTCAGCACCTGACCAGCAAAGCATTTTCAGATAAGAAGTAATATCCTGTTCAGTAGACTGATCTAATAAAAGCTGAAAGAGTATTTGAAGGATGGAAGGATGTGTGCAGTTAAGGGCATGGAGCAGTTCTTGGAAGTGGGAAGAGGAGAGTTATGTTTGTGCACACCATTTGGGGGCTGATAGGTTAATTCAAAGGAACCTTAAGTGTGGATGCGCCACCTCCTGTTTTGCACAAGCAGCAAGGAAGGCAGAAGCTAAAGTGTCACAGTCCTTGCAGTGGGACCCAGCAGTCTCGTGACCATGAAACAGCTTTTGGATCTGGTGTCCCAAATACTGGGCTCTAGCCTCAAACTGAATCATTTGGGAAGAGCAGGTGGATTGGAAAGCAAAATCTCTCCTGACAGAGTTATGTGGGAGGTAACACATTCAAGTAGTCAGTGCCTGAGGCTACAAGTGAGAAGACATGGATTTTACTTGTCTGTTACCAAGGCACTTTTTAGGCAGAAACACTCCACCTCTCTTTAAACAGAAGTGTCCCTCCTGTAACTCAGAGATCCTGGTGTCAGCCAAGCCTTTGAGCTTGGATCCATAAATGGAACGTGTCAAAATATTGCAACATATCATTAACCTGAATGACAGTGTGAAATCAGACAAGCTAAGGACTGGCTTCTCCAGATGTCATTCCAAAGGCATGACACCAGGATGAAAACCTGTTTCAACCCAGTGGAAAATCAGAGGAACAGGGCTGAGGCACACAAGTCTCCTGGTACAACCCCTTCATGAGGTGTGCTGAGGTATAGCTGTTAATTTTGACCTGAGAAGAGGATCAAGCAGATTTAAGCAGAGAAAGATCTATGTGTGAGGAGGGCTGGGAACTCTCTGTGTATGGTGTTTGCTAGAGCAGAACGTGCCAACTTGACCAATGTAGGGATCTTTTAAAGAGGTGTTCGCTCTGTACAGCAAACTTCAGCTTAGCAAAAGCCCTGCA
This sequence comes from Trochalopteron elliotii, assembly GCA_024734555.1. Classification (NCBI taxonomy): domain Eukaryota; kingdom Metazoa; phylum Chordata; class Aves; order Passeriformes; family Leiothrichidae; genus Trochalopteron; species Trochalopteron elliotii. The sequence goes on along the minus strand of JANPWX010000651.1, from coordinate 1,922,988 downwards.
TTCCTACAGAAGCAAACCCTGCAGCCACAGGTGAACCACGGGTGGAAAACAGTGCCAGAATGTATCCTCCAGTCCTTGCAGTGACTCAAATAACAAACATTCACCTTCAAACTTCCCTGTCAGTCAGCTCTTACTGCTGAGAATAACTTGCTGGTGCTTAGCTGGTTATTTCCTTTAATTTCCTAAATAAATCTTGGCTCATTTATCACAGTTACTTCCCTGTTTACTATACCAAGCGTCTCTTTTGTCTGTCTGGTACTTGCACTTCCAAATCCTACTAATTATTGATCGTGTTTCCCTTTAGGAGCTGTTGTCCAAGCTACGCCGAGTTTCTTCAGTCAGCTTTAAACTCTCCTTAAAAGCCAAAGTCACAGATCGTTAATTATTCTCCCCTGCAGGAAGTTATTATCGGATCTCTCAATAATTAACTGCCCTGCCTTGCATCCACAGGCTGTACAGAATTCCTGCGGAGGTGTATGCCGTTTCCCCGCGGAGGTATGTGACGGCGGGTGCAGGATCGCAGAGCGCTCGTTTTTGGGTGGGATGTTCGGCTGTGAGGGCCGCCCGGCGGGTGGGATCGGACAGTGGCGCCCCACAGGTGGGTGGGGGGGACGAGACGCCTTTAAAACGCGGCAGACCCGCCCCTTTAGTCCCGCCTCCAGACCCTTTCTATTGGTTCGCTCCGCAGCTTTTTTTGGCCCTTTTGACAGGACCCACTCTCTGATTGGTCCAGCCGCGGACTCTCGGGGACCGTCTCTCAATAGCGCCCTTGGGGTCGGCCGATAACCCCTGGCTGTGGCGGCCGTGCCTCCCCCTTGGCTGCGCGGCGCTGAGCTCGGGCCTCTCTTCAGCGACGCTCCCCGGCTGAGGGGAGCGGCAGGGCCGGGGCTGGGATGGCGGGGCTGGGACCCCGGGACTGAGCGGCGGCGGCGGGGCTGGGTACGAACGGGGCCCGGGGGTTACGAGCGGAGCAGGGCCGGCGGGAGGGGGGTAACTGGGGAGGGAGGGAGGGACACTGCGGCGCCTCAGGGCGGGGCAGTAGGGCCGTGCTGCGCGGGAGCCGCGGGCCGCCGAGGGCCTCGTAGTGCAGCCCGGGAGCCCCATGGCCGGAGCCTCCGGGGCACCTCTGGGCAGCTGAAGGGTGGCTTGGAACTGCAGCAGGTCTCCCGCTGTGCTGCTTTAGCAGCCCGTGAAACAGGCGGCGCGTCCCCGCCCGCCTGGAACCAAGTGACCACGCACTGCTACTTTCCTTGCGTGTTGTGCACCAGCCTTCCACAGGAATCAAAACCAAAACTGAAAAAACCCCAGGACATGCATTTCTGAAATCCACCTCTGGGCCATGGTTCTCTGTCTCTGGGGGTTTGGGCTTATTGTTGTTACTTCTGCTTTCGGAATTTTTTATCGTTTTGTTGTTGTTTTTGTGCTTTTTTTTTTTTTTTTTTTTTTGTTGTTGTTGTTGTTGTTTTGGTTTTTTCCCCCCTCGTTGCAGTTCCTTTTCTTTTTAAGCTTAGTTCAGAAGGAAATGTGAGAGTGAAGCTGGAAGGGAGCACCTCAGGGAAAATCCCTGTCTTAAATTCTAGGAGTGAAATGAAAAATGCAACTGTTGTGACCAAAAGAGAGGGTCGAAGAGACTTATAGAGGAAGAGAACAACAACGAAAAAGCTTTTTTTTTTTTTTTCTTTGTTTGGGTGGAGATTTTTTGTTTTTTTGTTTGTTTTTTTTACTTTTAGTGTTCTGGGTTATTTTTAGGCATTTAAGTTACTGAAGTATCAGTTATATTTGAGCAGGGATCTGGTCAGTGCAGTTCTTATTGCATGAATAGAGTTTTGTAAGAAGATCATGATATGTTCTTAAGAGATTTTCTGATGCTATTTGCAGAAAGACAGAAAAGTTTCAATTTTTTTTTTTTACAGCTGCAACTTGTGCAGTGTGTAATTCACCTTTTTGTAGATGGGCTTTGAAGGAACAGAGCATTGCCAGTATGTGAGCTCTGAATTTCATTGAGCTCTGATATTGTTATAGTGCCATGATTCAAGGACCAATATGCGTTGGTGAGATAATATTTCCCTGAAGGTGCAGCCGAGCCTTTCCCAGTGCTCTGTCACTGCAGCCCAGGAGTTATGCCCATGTTCTTAGTCCAAATGCAGTGTGTCCAGGGCCTGGACTGAGGAATTGGCCTTGACCAAGTCAGGCTGACTTCATCTGGATTGTAGAAAAACATGTTATTTTGTTTTCTGGTATACAGAGCTGCCTGCTGGATGAAAAGGGGAGATCACAACAGCAGCACTGGTTTCTTTTCATTGGCCTCTGGGGTGGTTTTACTCCCATGGGCTGGGCTGGCTGAAGCAGGTAGTCCTGTGGAGGCAGGGTGTGGGGAGTGAGCTCTTGGGTGTGCTTGGCTAACTGGAGTTACTTAGGCCTAGACAGAGCAAGGACAGTGTGCTGAAAGGAGCAGTGTTGCTGGGGATGACAGCCCCTGGCTGGATCCTTTCCCTCAGTTCCTGGTCCTGGCGCTGTGCGATTTTTGCTGTTGATTTGGACAGGAGTGGGCTAGTTCTCCACATCCTTGCTGTAGGCTTTAGCTATCAGAAAAGCATGACCATCGTGCTGTCTGTCTGATGGCCTTGGCTGCCCTCTCTTATCACATTGGATGTTCTGTTGCTCTGCTTTGTGTACACTTTATCTGGGGAGGAAGAATACAAATACCAGGCTGTAGCGAGCAGCTGGGCTGAGAGGTGAGCTTGATTCTGCTTTGCCCTTTGAAACCTCGTGACTGGAGTTCTGTTATGTGTGGCCAACTCCTCTCCTTATCAGGAGCTGCTGTTGCATGATAGTGGTGGCTTCTAGCAAAAAATAATGGAGCCTGTTTGCTCTTTTCATGCGAAGTTGTTTTTCTATTGTACATCTCTCACAGCTTTATACTTGAGTTCTTTTCAGTGTGATAGCTGGATGGAATTATTTGTCCCAGAAGAGGTACTAGGAAGTTATGATGGTTCACAGTTAATAATGTTATTCTGCCTGTGGTCTATGACGTTCTTCTCTACTTTTTCCCAGCTTTTTAACAAATCATGTAGAAATTTTTCTCTGTTGGCAAATGTGACTGTTCTTGGCCTTGCCTCTACTGAGATGTAGTGGTGTTACAGAGGAAGAGAATGGAGCAAAATTGTTAAGAGAAAATCCTTATTTTAACTATTCAGAGAAGTGAGTAGCTGGAGGAAAGAGAGGACACTTCCAGAGATAAGTTTGGAAGGTGAAGGTTGTTTGCTGGAATCTCTACTTAGAGGTAGGATTTTTTGGCCCAGGCTTTTCCATCTTGGTGCAAAGCTGCTCCTTCCAGGTCTGTGTGATTATTTACTGTGTTGCCTCTTGTTGCAGCACAGCATATGGCAGTCACAAAACAAAATCCCATCTTAGGGAGTATCTGTTGGCAAGGATGAATCCAAGGGAGGGTTTGTTGGCTTGGTGAGGGTGGGATGATTCCCTTGCCCCATAGAGAACCTGGGAAGAGTCTCAGCCTCTGAAGAGAAAGAGCCTGTGACTGACAGTCTTAAGGAATTTGTGAAGAAGGTACTACTGAACTCCAAAAGCTCAGCAGATGACACAGGGCTGTGCTGATGCTTTCCAACTTGTGACTCACCCAGAACCTCTAAGGGGAAATACCTTCTGTGCCCTGTCATGGGGGCTGTCAGTTTTCACCATGCAAGTCAGGGCTGGAGTCAAACAGGGAGAATTTTTTTTGAGATAAATCCTGGATTAGCTATAACACAGACTGCTCAAGTGATGTCCCTGGCAATGTGTATCTTTAAGATGTCAGCTGACAGAGATTTATAATTTTTGCATCTGTGGGCTGTCTGTGATCTCTTTCGGGCATTGCCAGGAGGGGTGATTGGACCCTGTGTTTGTATTCAGCTTGTAGCTACTGCAGTACCTTAACAGTCAGGGTTCTACTTTAGGGTGAGAAGAGATTTGCTCAAAAATAGAATTGTTCTGGTGTCTTGCAGAGGGTTAGAAAAAGAGTGCTGAATCTTGGTTTTTGCCAGTGTTGGGTTTGAAAGGTAAAGACTGTACAGTCCTTTTAGGTGGGTGTATGTGAGGCTCTCCCTGCTCTCAGACTTCAGAGTTGGTAACAGCAATGAGTTTTTGGGAGGGACGTTCATCTTTGCTTTGCAGTAGTTGAAATCAAATTATTGGCTGTCATTTCTTGATATTGGGACCAAGAATGAGTGTCCTGGTAAGGTAGGGTTTTTGTCTCTATTTGATGATGCCATGTATTGCTGTTGAGTCTTGATTTCTTCTAGGAATCTGCTAAAGCTCAAATAGCCACAAAATGTAATCCCAAATAGTGCCATTTGAAGGTGCTTTTTACTCTGATATAAAAGTGTGGTTTTGTACTGACCACTCTGATGGCTGTGTGCAGACTTAGGGCAGGTGGCACTTCATTGTGTAATACAGTCTTTGACATGATGATAATTGGCTGTAGCGAGCAGGAAGCAGTTGTGCAGGGGTTTAATGTCAAGGATGTGTTTTTTCAGCTGTGACTCACAACTGATTTAATACCACTTTTTTCTCTGCTGTGGTTGTCTTGCTCTGTTTGACCTGGGCCAGAAGGAAGACAGGATGTTCCAGTCCATGATGTCTGTGATGACATTCTCCGTGTCTGACAACAGCACACTTTCCACCACGCTGGTGACAGCTCTGGATAATGTGACAGCTCTCCCCCCGATGACAACGCACGTGACCAACGACACGAACATCACGGTGCCACACAAGTGCCTCTTGTTGCTCTACGAGGACATTGGGAAGTCCAGGTGAGTTGGAGGAGATGGGACCATAGTCTGACCCTGGACTGAAGGAAAAAGCTTTGTGTGTTTCTCATCTTGGTTGAGAAGGGACCAGGGCTGGTGCCTTCCCTTCTAAAGGCTGAAGATCAGGCAAGAACAGGGATAAAACCTGTTTTATTTACTTTTTGCAGAGTCCGCTACTGGGATCTTCTGCTCCTGGTTCCCAATGTGCTTTTCTTTGTATTTCTTCTCTGGAAGCTGCCCTCTGCCAGGGCCAAAATCCGTGTCACTTCCAGCCCAATCTTCACTACATTCTATATACTAGTGAGTACCACTCTGTGCCTTTGAACTGATGAGTGTTATTTTTATTACTACTCATGAACAATATCACTGAACTAGTGGAGATAGCCTAGACTAGCTCTTGCAGTGATAAAATCTGTTTTCTGTTGAAGGTGTACTCTAAGAAGTAGATTTTATATTGCTGTTTGAATTCAGGTTTTAATAGGTTCTGGAGCCAGATCTGCTGGATTTTGTTCTTCTGTGGTGATTTCACTTTTTCCTTTTCCTTTTTTCTTCTTTTGTTGCTTTGATGCCTTAGAATCTAGTATTTTATGCTTTCTTTGCTCCTTGCAGTAAGTAGTGTGGGACACAAACCCAGCTTTTCACTGAGGTAGTGAAGGGAGAATAATTTGTGTGAAGCTGTTGAAAAGCTTGGTCATCTGCTGGAGAAAATGGTGATGTGACAAGGTTCTGGTTGGTCTGGGAATGTAGAAACCCAACCCTGTTAGTTTCTTTCACATCATGTCAAAGTGGCCCTGACTTCATGATGTTCTTGATAGTTCTTAAGGTGGAAACAGAATATGCAGCACAGTTACAGTTCACAAACATCTAAGATCTTGCTGTTCTCCTCTCACCAGTCCTGTGATGCCCTGTGATACTGCTTAGGGGACATAATAAATGCAGCTAAGCACCTACCTGAATTTGTTTAAAAATATAATTCAGAAGCTTTTTGATATCCTGGTTTGCCTCAGTATGTAACATATGATTGCTCTTCCTCAGTGAGATTAGTACAGGTTGTGGAAGTGAATGTGTGCTTGAATTGGGTTAGATGGATGCCTCTTTCTCTGGTCCGTGTACAGGTGCTGGCAGGGCAAAATCCAAGAAGCTCAAAACCAAATCTGACCTAGCAGCCTCAGTTGAATCTTTGTTAGGAAGTCTTGTTAGCTCTTTCAGCCCTAGAGTTGGGGCTCTGGGCTTCTGCACAGTTTTGGATAACCAGGTAGACATACAAATATTTCAACCTTTTAAAAATATTACCATCACTTTCCAGTCTGGATTTAAATCTTCCTACATGTTTCCACTAATGCACATGGTCAGTTGAGGCTTGTGCTAAAGGCTTTGAAAAACAAAACTCTTGATAAACCAAAGGGAGGAAAGTGAACTGACTTTATGCTCTGGATGGCAACTGAGCCCCACACAGCTGCTCTCTCACTCCCCCTCACTAGAACAGGGGAGAGAATCAGAAGAATAAAGTGAGAAGACTTGTGGGTTGAGATAAAGACAGTTTAATAAGCCAAAGCAAAAGCTGTGCACACAGAGAAAGCAAAACAAGGCATTAATTTACCACTTTCCATGGGCAGGCAGGTATTCAGCTGTTTCCTGGAAAGCTCCATCACATGTAATGGTTACTGGGGAAGACAAACACCATTACTCTGAAAGTCTTTTCCTCTCTTCTTCCTGGCTTTATGTGCTGAGCATGATGCCATATGGGATATTCCTTGGGCCAGTTGTAAGCTAGAATGTAAGTGCAATGCAACAGTAATGAAAACATTTGTGTCATCAACAGTTTTGAGCACAAAAATCCCAAACACAGCCCCATACCAGCTACTGTGAAGGAAATTTCCTCTATCCCAGCCAAATCCAGCACACAGTCTTAGAGGAAAATGCTTTAACTCTGTTTCATACTCATTTCTTGAGTATGTTATTGGGAAATGAGGATGGGAGTGTGTTCTGTGAGGGCTTCCTTTAAATTGGCTGTTTGTCATGTCCTAAAGGAATGCTTTCCTGTGGAGTTGGTGATTAGTGTGGAGTTAAAAGATTGGGAAGAGTATCTGCTTAGAGAGGAAACAAAAAGATGTGTGTTCCTCTCCAGTGAGGTGTTGCAGCTCTAGAGCACCAATATATTCAGGGACCCTTCTTTTTTTGTCAGTGTTTTGTTATGGAGTTTTCCACCCCAGTTGTATTCTTCTTTCATGCCACTGCTGTGCCTTCTTCCTCTAAGAAAGAGATACTCATCTGTGGGTCACTTAGTGGTCATTTCCATTCTGCAGCCACCTTAGAATCAGCTTGGACTCTTGGTTCTCTGATAGGTTTAGCTGTCTCCTGCCTTCATCACTAGGATCAGCCTGACATTTAGAGAATTTTATCTGGAAAAATCCACTTTCTTAGAGTGTAAATCTGCCCAGTGGAGTGTAGATACATCCAGCTGAGTTCTTAATTGCATTGTGTGGCTGTGACAGCACAGGGTAACTGAGCCTTGCTGAGCTGTCATGCTTCAATGGTGTATGAAGTGAGTTGGGGATCTGGATGTTGCACTGTGCAGTAGGGTAAGGTGTTTTAAAGCTGGTGGCTGCAGGTGAATTTTCCTCTGCATTGCTGAACATTGTCAGCATGGATTGCAAGAGCTGCAGGTTTAGTTTTGTCACAGTTGTGTAGTGTAGTAGTTGGTATTGAATGGTTTCTGTTAACTGATGTGATTGGTTTAGTCAGACATACCAACCATTTGGTTTTGTAATTCAGAGGGATATGTTTTCTTTTTCTCTTCCCCTGCCCCAGTGGAATGAAGGGTGGGAAGACTGTAAAGACACTGTTGTAAAGACTTGCTGAAGAACTCTTCAGAACTTAATCTGACTGCTGAGGCAGTTGTTCCTTCCTAAATTCTAAGGCACTGCTCCTATCCAACAGGTCTGAGGAATCTTTTTCAAGAAATTAACTCTAGTCTGCCACAGGAAATTCTTAGTACACATTATCGGGCTTGAAAGCTGACCTGAAAATGGTCATCCCAAAAGGGTTTCTGATCACTACTGCATTTTGACATGAGCTCACTGTTTTTGCAGGTATTTGTGGTGGCTTTAGTTGGCATTGCCCGAGCTGTTGTCTCCATGACTGTGAGTGCCTCTGATGCTGCCATGGTTGCTGACAAGGTAGGTGAAGCACTGATGTTAGAGGCTTTGTGAACTTCTGATCACAGCAATCTGCTCTGGCTTCCCTCTTACATGTGTACAAGAAGAATGTGCCTTTTTTTTGCAGTCCTCTGAGCTATGTTTACTATGGAATCCTGTTTTGATAGCTGGATCTAAATCATCACAACATCCAGGATGGTAAAACAATGGATTTCCTAAAATAGAACACAAATAGTGGCAGCAGAAGTTTCCTGTTACAGGGATGGAATTGTTCTTTTTTGCAAGAGGTAAACATTCAGATACCTTTAGTGGATAGGCAGGACCTGGCCTTTGTTGCTCTTGCAGTGTTCCAGTGGCTGTTTGAAAATGTTGAAGTTTTTGTATTGACTGCAAATAAAACCAGCTTCTCTTTGAGACTGACACCTGAATGTCCTTGCAACCACTCTGAGCACAGGGAGAACCTTTAGCAAACAGGAAAATTGTTTGTATGTGCTGTTCCTTTGTAGTAATTTGACTTGTAGCAAAATATTACTTAAAACAAAAAGCTCTGCAGTTCTTGAGCTCTTAGAGAGGAGCCACCTACAGAGTACAGGTCTTTGGGCTTTATTCTTTTGGATGAGTGTGGTGTACTTGCTTTTTCCCTTTAATGTTACTGTCAAAACATTGTGATGAGCTGCTGTTGTGAGCGGCTGGATGTTTGTAGCATTTTTCATTCACCTCTGCCCCACAGATGTATGTCCAGGACTTGAATAATGAAAAAGAGGTGAAAAGGTGTTTTTCTTCAGCTCTGGTGTTGCTGCTAAGTGCAGCAACTGGGAAATCATGTAGTAAGACATGATTGCTGTCTGACAATCATGTCTTGCACTACATCAAAAAACTCTGACAGTTTTTTCTGTAAACATGTCCTGTCCTGTCTGTTAGGTTTCTTTTGTGTTCTCTTATATGCACACACACACACACACACACACACACACACACTGTGTATTTGCTGGGATTAGAAGTACCTTATCCAATGCCTCTTAAAATATTACATATTTTTAAGAGAGAGTACCATTCAGTGTTCAGAGGTAAAGGGTTAATAAGCCAGAATATGAGTGCTTGTTCTAGGTTTGGCACTGATTTATTGCATGACTCCCTGAAAAATAGCCTCACCTGCTTTTTATTGTTTCACCAAATAAAACATGAAATTGCAAATTACAGGCTGGGATGGGGGGTGCTTTTTACTTGAATATGCTTTAGATTTAAGGACCAGTAACTTTGGAAGAGGGCAGAATACAGAGTTTGTTCAGGCATATCTACTGCTTTAAGAGCTGGCCTCGTTTAATATTTTCGTTTTGAGGCTATCGTGGGCTTGTGCTCTTTGGGAGCACGACAGCAAGAACACATCTGAAACAATTGGCAGATCCTCAACTGGGACAAACCGTGGTCACTTCCTCTCTGTAGAGCTGCTTTTTGCTCATTTCCACACAACTGTTCTGTTCCACAGGCACGAACAGGGCTTGGAACAAGCATGTGATCAGTATCCCTACAAAGCATGAGGAGGGCTTGTGGAAATGACCAGCCATTCAGAGGCTGCCATCCCCTGGAGTTTTGCTTTATTAACTTCAAACTGCTTCCTGGCTCCTTCTAATCATGTTTGTCTGGTCTCTGTTATCCCTCAGATCCTGTGGGAGATCACAAGATTCTTCCTTCTGGCGATTGAACTGAGTGTGGTGATTCTAGGCCTTGCCTTTGGTATGTGTCAGGAGGTTTTGAGTGCTTTGAATGTTTCCTATTGCCTTTCCTTCCACAGAGGCTGCATTTGTGAGTTTAGAGTGATGGTGATTCTATAAAGTGAAGAGGCTATGGAATAAATGCAAAGGGCAAATTGTGGAGATTTAGTTAGAAGTGGCTGAAGGCCTAATTATACTTACAGATCTATGGTTTGTGTGATTTAAGGATTTATATGTGCTTGGTTTGTTCTGCACTCATATGATGGAATGTACAGCTTAGGTAAGATTTTTATGCCAAGATCAACAGCCTGATTTTTGCTTGAACCCCGTTTTATTTAAGATGGTCCCTTTTGGGGCCCTTCTGTCCCCTTCATCCCATCCTCAATTGGTTTGATCCATCCTGGCTGCATTCAAATGCTTTATCTGTACCTGCAATTGTAATTCTACTTTTATCAGTTATGCAACTGAAAATGCCTCTCCCTGTGGGTCAGAGGTAGGAGAGGGTGGATGTTGCTGTTGCATGTGTCAGTGGGACATGTGAGCAGTGTATTTTTCATCTTTTGAAGGCTCATCGAATAATTTTGATTGGAAGGAGCTTCTGGAAATTGCCTACTTCAGTATATTCCAGTACAGATTTCTCTACCCCAGCCTCCCATCAACTTTTCTCCCTGAGAAGCAGCTTTTATAACATCTCAGTGTACTTGATGCTGGAGTCATTCCTTCTTTTATTTTTCTTCCCTGTAACCCCAGCAGAAGGACTTAGTTGTTTTCTCTTGGCGTGGACAGGAGGAAAGCAAGTTAAAATCTGTTGTTTTGTAAGTAGGGGTTTTGCCTGTGAAAGGCTCAACTCTCCAGACAGGGTTTAGTGAGCTTTAACCTTCCCTTGAAGGCCTCTGGAAATACAAGTGTTTTCCTTTATTGGTTCAGAAAAGAACTGATTTTAACCAGTGCTGGGATTACATCCTGAGTCACTTCCATACCCCATACTTACAGGTCACCTGGAGAGCAAGTCGAGTGTGAAACGTGTGCTGGCAATCACCACTGTGCTGTCTCTGGCGTATTCTGTCACCCAGGTGAGTACATTGAAGCAGAATTTGCAAAAGAAGGAACTTTGCTTTAAGTTAAGCACTTAAATGTGTGACTCCTATCTGAAAGTGGCAGCTTTACTCTTTGGATGAGGTTTTGGAGGAAGACTGAATGCATGTGGCAGTATATAAGCAGATAGTATCTGCTTGTCTTCTTTACTGCATAAATAGCTGAGATAAGGTGAAGAAATAAGATGAGGTTTGGATGGATTGCCTTGTCTAGTGAATCATGGAACAAGAGTCAGGTTTTCCACACCTGAGCCACAAGTTCTGGATTTGGCCTCAAGGGCCATGAAAATCATGTGCTTGCCAGGTAAGGGCACTGCAGTGCCCTTGTCTGCTGAGTCTTTCAGAGCTGAGGACTCTTGCTTCTCTTCAGACTAGCAGCTGGCTTGCTGGCTCAGTTTATTAGGCCTGTCTTCATGTCCCTGAACAATGCAATCTGTGTCTGGGTTTATTCTCCTCCTCAGCATTTCAGTGGTCAGCCCTTGTCTCTTTACTCAGGGCAGCGCCAGAATAACACATAGAGCTTTGTCTAGGGCCAGGCTCTTGGCTGCAGAGGCAGTGAGCTGATAATTACCCCGTGATAAAGCTGGAGGAGTCTCATAAAATATCAGGTGTTGGAGCTATGTCTGGGTTCAGTAGTGCTTACAAGCACTTTTCTCTCCAGTGTCTGTATGGGTAGCTCCTAAACAAGACAGTGTCCTTTCCCAAACTGACTATATTCTGGATGTTTCAGCAGAAAGGTCTACTTTAAAGATGGAAAAAGAGCTCTAGGTCTAGACAAATAAGTGCTTGCATCCTGTGTCCACCTCAGTCTCTCTTCTGTAATGTCACTGATGCCAGTTTCCTTCAGATCCAGATTCCTGCCACTCTTTTTCTCCTCACTTCTTGTTTTTTCAGTTTCTTCCTCTTCTGTGTGAGTGTAACTTGGTCTAAGCAGGACAGGGCTTGGTTGGGTTGGAGGGGGAGCAGGCCAGCTGCTTTCTGAACTTCTTTAAGCATAGTGTCCCTTGTCCAAATACACATTTTGGTAAGAATACTGCTTATAACAGAATCAAGTTGGTGCTACTTCTCTCCCAGGGCACCCTGGAAATCCTGTACCCTGATGCCCACCTCTCAGCAGAAGACTTCAATATCTATGGCCATGGAGGGAGACACTTTTGGCTTGCCAGCTCCTGTTTCTTCTTCCTGGTGAGTACTGGGAATGTGTTATGCACTCTGATAGACAGCTTCTTTGTGTTTTCTAAATGGAGCAAGGAGGATGATTTGAGTACAATAATGCCCTAATCCCCCTCCTGCCTCCTACAGTGTGGCATTGATGCTTCTCATGTGGTGGGGAAGCTGAAGCAGTAAAGGTGCAATGGTATAAGCTGCGGCAGCTGTATTCCAGCTGAGCTCAGATGTTCTTCCCTCCTGTGTTTCTCAGCTGTTTTATGCTGATAGTGGTGAGTTGTGGGGCTTTCACATCTGTACTGTGTTTAATGTTAAGGGTTTGTGCCTCTGCCCCGGGACATGTAGGGAGTGCATAATGCCTCACACCGTCCCTGCAAAGATTGTTGAGTTCAGTTGCTGAGCAGCCATGGAACTGTTAGTTCTTTGTCTCAACAGGTCTATTCCTTGGTGGTGATTCTTCCAAAAACTCCTCTGAAAGACCGGATTTCTCTGCCCTGTAGGTAACTGTAGTGTTTTCCATATATAGTATAGGTGGGTACAGCATCAGGATAAAGCATAGGTGGGAGTAAAAGGTTCCTGTATGTGTTTGTGCTACAGATGCATTCCACATCTCAGAGCTTAGATGACATGGCAAAGGACTGATAACTTACTCCTAGAAAAATTAGTATGTTGTGTGTTTTGGAGAGCAGAGTAAAAGCACTGCTACTTTAGTAGCTAAACAATTACATTAAGAAAACAAGACCTCCTGCTCAGTTAATGATACAGGTATAATGTAAATATATAATCTTTTGAGAGCCTTAAGGAATGGCTTCTTAATAACAGCTTCCTCTGAAGTGCACACATGATGTTAAAGTGTGCATGCTACTCATCCCCTGGGAAGGCTCAGTAGGAGCTGCTCAACACTTTTTATCTGGGCTTTTACTTTATCAAGATGCTTCTTTTTGGTTGGTTTTTGTTTTTATCTGAAGCTCTTGAATAGAGAGAAGCTGTGATTAAGGTGTTTGTACTGAGCTCTTCTCTGTAACTAGTGTTGACATCCCTGCGTGGGTATCCTGGGGAAGGGGGATATGTATGTCACAGGCATAGGTGACGTACATACTTGCCTCTCTGGGCCTGATATGCCTGGTGTCCAGCATACCCTGCTGCTCCTGTCGGGGTCTCCTGAGCAGTTTTTTATTAGTGTTGTTGGAAGAGCACAGCTTCTGGTTCAGCTGGGTTGTCTTTGTTTTTCTTGCATTCAGTTATGTGACTGACACTGGTTCCAGATGCTTGCAAATTAAATCTTTGCATGTGTTGCTGTAACCTTGCCTTCAAAACTCATCTTGTGTGTGCATATACACATGCAGGAGGGTATGGTTTAGTCCATTACACCACCATTAATCTGGCCAACATGGGACAGGAAAACACAGTCTTAATTCTTCAGCAGTTCTTAGAGACGAGGTAGTGAGAAACTTCTGTTGGATTTGGCATTTGCATCAAACAGACTTCCATGTGTTTGAGGTAGAGCTTCATGTGTGTCTGTGTCTTTCCCACAGCCAGGAAGAGTTTTTATATTTATGCTGGCATTCTGGCACTGCTGAACCTGTTGCAGGGCTTGGGCAGTGCCCTCCTCTGTGTGGATATCATAGAAGGACTGTGGTATGTACTCTGGGGGAGGAGGTCTGCAGCCCTTGATCTTGTGTTGTATTTGAGTGTCCTTCAACACTGCCTCTCCCAAGAAAACGAATCTATGCTGTGCTCCTAAGGAATAAACCTGTTGGTTCTGCTTTATGCCCAAAGACCTCTTAAGTAATCAAGAAACTCCCCAGTGGAGAGGTTGTGGAACTGCATGTGTTGCAGTTGTCTTGAGGGGCTGAGTGAGAGTAATAGTGTGAATCCACTGATGTCTGGCCATTAGTAGGTAACAAGAGAGGAAATAGTCTGTTTGCTAGAAATATGGAGATGCCCTTATACCTGGAGTCTCGTTCTGCAGGGATGTGTCACATCTGTGAGTCAAAATTGGGAACACTGAGGCTCTGCTCTTGGTCAGACCTTGGGGTTTTGGCTCCCCCAAGTGTCTAGAAGCAGTGGCACATGTTGATGACAATTGCTGTTATTTTGCTTCAGTTTAAATTTGTTTAGCATGATTTTTCTTGATCTCTGGAGACTTTGGAGGGAAATATGATCACTTGGGAGAATGTGGGTGATGTTATCCAGCTGTATTGTGCTTGAGTGCTAAATCCCTTCATGTTCCCTTTTGCTGTTGACAGCTGTGTTGATGCTACCACGTTCCTTTACTTCAGCTTCTTTGCACCTCTCATCTATGTGGCATTCCTGAAAGGTTTCTTTGGGTGAGTAGCCAGGAACAGGAGTTTAGATGGGTATATGTTATCATTTAAATGTTTTGCATGCAGGTTCTCTCAATCTGTACAGTAAAGACAGCAACTAGAGAACACCAGTTAGAGAACCAGTCTTAATTTCTGCCCTTGAAGAATTTCTGTGGCCCGGGCTACTCACTTCTATGCAGGGCTCTTGTATGCAGAGCAGAGCTGGTGGCTGTTTTCCTCACACATTTCAGACGATCACTTCTTCAGCATCAGCATCCTGTGTAGTACAAAGTTTTTCTGCTGAAGTTGATAGCTAAGTGCTTAATGAGGAATTGAGTCCTGGGAGATTAAACATTCTTCTGGGTGGGTTTTGGGGTAAATTTGTAAAAAGGATGTTAAGGTTAGTAACTCTTTGGCCCAGGACTCTACCATGGGCCCAAAAATTACCAGTGAGAAAAGCCCTGGGAAGGTCGATTCTCAGGCCGGCGTCGCCGCCGTGTGGCCACTTACAGGAAATGCACCTTTGTGGGAAAACGAGTGGGTTAGTGTAGGCTTTAGTATTTGTTGGTCATTAGCAAGAAGCGTCAGGCTTTAAAATAATTAAGAAGATAAAGTGCTTTTAAAATAAAATACACCTCTGCATCCCTTTGAAATTAGAAGGGAACAGTGTCTGGAGTTAAAGACGAAAACTGCTGATCCATAAGTGTTTGTATTTTAATTCTCATGATGCACAGGTAGAACTTGAAGTGTACTCCTGTTCTGGCTCATTTTGGTGTCAATAGTGAGGCTGCTGTGGAGTTCAGTAGTGTTTGGGTGCTGTTGCCCTCTGTAATTCAAAGCTCCCAAAGATGAGAACTCTTTTCCCACAGTAGAGTCAGGATTCTGCCATTTGTATTTCTCTTAAGTGACTTCATCCAAAGCTTCATTTAGCATTACTTTATGGCAGTTACTCTGCCACAAATTTCTAGAGTGTTTAAGGTCTGAATGCACAATTTCTTAATGCTGATGAGTTTCAATTAAGGATAGGTGGCTGTGACACCACACTGGTTAAACGTGCATTTTAAATCTTTCATCACTCCAGGTCTGAACCAAAGATCCTTTTCTCCTACAAATGTCAGGTGGATGAACCTGAGGATGTGGATGTGCACCTACCCCACCCTTATGCTGTTGCCAAGAAGGAAGGAATGGATTCTGGGTTCTACTCAAGCACTCAGATTGACACCACAGCCTACCTGGACGACGTGGCCTCGATGCCGTACCATGTGGGCAGCATCAACAGCATAGACAGTGACCGCTGGAAATCCATCAATGCCTGAGGCAGGGCACCTCAATCACATGATGCCTCATTCCTTTCTTTCCAGACTCCCTGATACCACAGCTTTTAGGATGTCCACTGGAAATCTGTCCTTGGCTACCTGCCATGACTTTCCTCTTATCCGTAGGATTTCCAAAACCTATTGTGGAACTAAGTTGGCAGCCCAAACCCTTTTGGAAAGAGCACTTTCTGTTTCTGCCTGTTTCTGAGAACAATGTAGAGCAGTTCTGTTCATAAACCTTTAAACACTGAACCTTCTTGATCCTCCATGTTCCAGATGTGAATATGACCCAGAAGATAGCCCTGGCTGGCACCTCTTCCTTTTCAGTGACTGAAAGCGCTTGTCTTCCACTTAGAAGAATGGTGTTTAGGGATGAGGGTGCTGATTTGACTGCTGTATTGTATATATATATAGAAGGATTTTGGTGATTGAAACCAAAGATGGTCTTCTGGGCTTTTCCAAGCAGCATGGCTGCCTGCATTTTGCCGTACTACAATAGCACAGGTGGTGATAGTGTCTGATGAGGGAAGCTGGTCACTGGGGCTCAGCCCTGGTTTCAGCTAACACTGATAAAAATTGTGAATTGGAGTTGCTAGTGGTTAAAAGGAATGTTCTCAGTGTATGGGGAAAAGGAGGTATGAAGAGTTCTCTGTGCCTGGGGAACATTTGGGAAGGCTGGTAGCTCACAGCATGGATTTGAAGTGACTGAACAGTAGGGAGAGAGAAGGACAGACAGTTCTGCTGTCTAGCTGAGCTGAAAGCTGTGAACCAGTCTGTGGAGGCTGTAGCGCTATGCATTTAAGCTGACAGGAAAATCTAAGCAACAACACTGAATCAGTGCTGAGTTTCAAGAGTAAAACCTGTGAGGTAGGTGTGTTTTCCATCTGCACCCTGCTTCATGGCTTTGGCAGGGGCTTGGAGAGTGCTGTGGAGGAAGAAGGTGACTCTGCAGATGAAGGCTCCAGAGGCATTCAGGTGCTTGAGGCAGAGCAGAAGTCTATGATGAGTCTGAGCTGTCAGAATTTAGTGACTGGAAACTCAAACACTTTAGGTGTGCTAGGATCAAGCTGGCTGGTGTGCTGCAGTGGGAGAAGAGTGGGAGGTGGGTGTGTGTGTGTCTGGCTGTGTCCTTCCCTTACATTGCAGTTCAGATCCCCAGACTGTTGCTGGTCTGAGTAAGTTTTATGACTCAATATGTTGAAAATACTTATGTGCATGTGGGGAGCAGTCCTTTTAAAGACTTTCTGGAACTTCTTATTACCCTCTTCTGTTCTGGAAGAGTGACTGCTGTTGTCTGAGCTGTCTGGCATGCAGTTTCAAGACATGGTGTTCCAATCCAGCAACTGTTCATATAGAGGCTGCATCAGTCTGGTTTCTGGGATATCTTGTGCTTTCCAAGGATGAAGATGTGTATTCATCTACATCTGGGGTGCTTTCCTACCTCAGTCCTCCAGGTATCCAGGATCTGCTATAAGCAGCTTTCCACTTGGGATGGTAGAAAGAGGGAATTTGCAATGTTTGGGGACTGTGAATCTCTTGTCCCAACTTACTGCTGTTCCTGAAGAATACTGAGGTAAGACTTAGCAAAGTGCAATGTGGAGGTGTTGGTTTGGATCATTAGCAGGTAAACAATGGCGTGTGCTACCAGGTATTCCCACCACAGGGAAAGAAAACATGGGTAAGAACATGGAGTTCATATTGGTTGCCAAAACTATGCAGGCCTTTGCTTATCTTTTTTTTGTTAATGAGCAATGCAGCTTCTCTGTCTGCCTGGGGACTTTGCCCTGCAGGCCTCTAAATAGCACTGGCACCTTGAAAACAAACAATGCTCCCTCCTATCCCTCCACTGCCCCCACCCCCTTTTTTAATTTTAATTTTATTCACTTTTGGGGGAAAAGGCTTCTGTCTGTCTGTGTGCTAGAGCTGAGTAGTTTCTTGTAGGTCACAGCCTTTCACATTTCCATTTCATGCAATGACTGCAAGGGCTGGACAAGGAGCTGGCTGAGTCAGCCCTTGCCACGTTAGAGAAGTGTTCCGTGCTGTCCCTGCTGTCAGTGGGCCTGAGCCACGCTGGACTGCATGCTGTAAAAGGGATGGATGATGCTGTGCTGCTCCTCCTAATGCTGCTTACAACACTGATCCCAAGCTGCTGTTAGTTAGAAAAGGTGGGGGAACCTGCAAAGCTTCCCTGGACGTTGGACAGAGTCAAGACAGATGAAGATTTCAAAACAGTTGAGAACTAAAGGAGCAACTGCTTTTCCATCCCAAGGAGTATTTGTTAACTTTCAGCATCCTGACTGAAAGGACTTACCAGCCCTCCTTGGTGATGTGAAGAACCTGTTGTGAATTTGCCTTTTTTACCATCTGAATTCAGTGCTGAAGGATCACCTGTGCAGGTTGTCCACGCATCCATCCTGTCCTTTGCTGGCAGGATCCAGTATTTCTGGAATGTCTCATGTTCTGCTGAGGAGCTTCTGCACTAGGTCATGGACTGACCTTCCTCCTTTTGTGTATTTATGTATATATTGTGCTTTGGGCCGTCTTTAAAGTGGTTCTTGAGCAAAGTGTTATGTGAGGGGTGGTGAAAAGAGAGAAAATATAGAATAAATGTATATTTTTGTTTGTAAAATAAATAAAATTAAGTTTGGCATAAATGGTCATGCTGTTTTTCTCAAATGAGACATATTGGGGAGGAAAAGTAACTTAAAGATTAAAAAAAAAAAAAGATTGCAGGAAGGCATGGGCACAGGTGCAGTGGGGTTTTGTTTGCCTTTGCCTTCTCTCCTTCTTGGATCTTTGCAGGTGATGTCTGCCACCTGGCTGGGATGTGTACACCTGGAAAAGGCCTAGGGAAGGATGACAGGAATAATCACAGTTATGGAAAGACTTCTGGAGGAGTAATTATGTGGTTGAGAACTCACCAGCCTGGAAGGTGCAGGCCTGTAAAACCCTTAGGACAGAAGAGGTGCATAAGGAATATCTGTCCATGGGCTGTTTCAGTACAAAAATTGGGTACTGTCAAATGAGGTGAGCAGGTGGCAGGTAAGAAATGAGCAGGAGGCTGGTGAGTGTGTTCTGGGAGGGAACTTCAGCCCCCTCTGTGCTCTTGCCTGGCTGGGTGCAGTGTTTGTGGCTGAGACAGCTCGTGGTGCAGGGATGCAGTGCCTTTGTCTTCAGAGCTCAAGCAATGGAGCAACTCTCCAGCATACAAGGTACTGCACAATTAACAAAAATGTTCCCTGCTTCCAGGAATGTGCTCTAGAAGAGGCCTGGATATCCAGGGAAGGTTTGAGGGATGCAGAGTCCCAGATACTCCCTTAATACTGGCCCAAGCATTACTCTGAGATAAAGCTCTGGTTGCTACTTAGCTGCAGTGAGGAGTAAGCAGCATTAAACAGTTAAAACTGCTCCCATGCACTACTGAGAGTAATGTGCTGAGCAGATAAGCAGCACATTGATACCAACTGGTCTATATTTCTGGGAATGCAGAAAGCTTGTTTGAGAAAGATTCTTCAAAGCTGTTACTTCTTGGTCCATTGGGCAAGAATATTGGCCAGTTATCTCATTCCTTTGGTTTAGGCTGTGGATCAGCCAGGCCTGGCAACGGGGACTGTATCAGCCACGGCCTGACCCACGCAGGACCCACCCGTGTGTGTCAGGGCAGGTGACGGCAGCGTCCGGCTGGAGCAGAGGGGCTGGAAGGAGCAGAGATGAATTCTGCCCCCAGCGCAGCTGCTGTATCTGACGAGAGGTCATCCTTCCTCAACTTGGGAAAACCCCGTGAGCTGGACGTCCACGAGTGGAAGTTGTACGGGCAGCTTTGATGCCGCGATCAGTGCCAGGGCGCTGTGGAGGGGGTGCTCACCGGGGCAAGAGCGGGACTCTCCTCTCCCGGAGGCGCGTTGGCGCCCTGAGCGGCCCCGGCGCCGGGCGGGCCGTCCGCTCCGGGCACTGACTACAGCTCCCAGCGTGCACCGTGCCCGGCAGCCAGCACCGCGCCGCCCTATTGGCCACCTCGCGGCCGCCGCCAATGGTGAACGGGTATGTTGGCAGGCGCTGCGAGGGCAGAGGCGCTGCCGGTAGCCGGTGCGAGAGAGGGGCGCGGGGAGGACAGGCGACCCCGGCCGGCATGGGCGGCTGCGAGAGCAGCCAGAGCGGCAGGAGGGTGTCCTTCGGGCTGGATGAGCGGGAGCAAGTCCGGGTGCTGCAGGGCATCAGGGTGAGGCAGCCCGGGAGTGTCGTGGGGCCGGGTGATGGAGGTGGGGAGGCTGCGAGGGCCGGGGGCGGAGGGAGCTGGGTTGGGGAAGGGTCTGGCCGGGAGGTCAGGGGACTGGACGGGTGCAGGGCTGGAAGGGACGAGTGGGGGAAACAGCAAGGAGGAGGGGAGGGCACCCTGGAAGGCTGAATGAATAGGGGGTTGGAGAAGCGATGGGCGACTGGTGAGTGGTGGCACAGAGGGCTGGGGTCCTGGGCATGGCTGTTGTCGAGTGGGGCCACATCAGCTCTTGACTTTCACTTCCAAACTCTGTTCTCAACCCTCTTTCCCTCCTCGCTGCTAAATGACCTCGTTTTGCCCCTGCCTTGTGCTTTGCAAGCAGTTTGATGCTAACGGCGCTGCGCGGCTCTCAGGGCATCCAAGAGGAGACAGCTCTGCCCTTGTTCACGGTGCCAAGAGCCCGGGCAAAACACCGCTGTGTGAACAGGCGGGGAGATAAGAGCCTGTGGAAACTGGGAGGTGTTTCTGGGAGGGACAGTGGGAAACTGCTTCTTGACCTTCGCTCGGAAATTGGCAAGTGTGTGCTGTGGAAACAAGCCCTAGAAAGTGGTGCTAACACTAAGGAATATTTTTTTCCCTGTTAATATTTTTCTTTGGTTTTTTACATGTTAGTTTTTGGGTTTTTTATTACACTACCATCATTTTCATTGCTCTTGCTTCTTGATACTTTTATGTGATTTCCCCCTAAAATCTGCCAGAAATGGATTTGCAGAGTGTGTTTTGCTGTGGCTACTTATTTTTCATCCCATTTTGACTAATTATTTGACAAAAGTTAGCCAAGATTGTGCCTGTCTCCTTGTTAAAGTGTTTGATGGAGGTAATATTGTCTTTGCCTAATTTCTCTTTACAGGATACAGACAAGGATTTGTGTCTTTAAAATCAGGAATTTGGCATGATAAGAATGTAAAATTAAGGTATTAGGAATGCTGTTAAGTTGGGTAGTAGTGGTATAACTGAAAATAGGTCTTCTACTGTGGCAAGTCTAGGTGGGGGAACAGCCTCATTTTGTTTTGTTCTGCAGCCTCTGACCTTGGCAGGGGAAAGGGATCAATTTTTACAGTGCTGTGAGAGGCCTTTTGGACTGAATTGCCAGAAAACTTCTGGTTAACTTCTCTTTCTTTTTCATGGGTTTGAACCCAAGTCACAGAGTGAAAATGAAGTTGAGACTGCAAAAATGTTTGCTGCCTTATGTGAGTGGAAGGTCTGTGTGACTGTTCTCTGTCATATGGCTTGCAGCATGTCTGCCAGGCTGAGCTGGGTTAGCAAGCATGGAGCAATAAGAGGAAAAGATGGACTTAAAACCTGCTTAATTCCTTTCTTTCTGCTTCTGGTAAACTTGTCTCTATACAAAGGGCTTGTAGGTGCTCTCCACCTTTGTTGGTGTTTATGGGAGATTGTCTAGTGAAGTTTTTAGGGTCAGGTAGTAGATTGGAGGTTTTGTCACTTACTGATGGGGTATGGGTTTTAAAAATGTGAAGTCAACATACAAGTGCTGACTGCCTGGATTGGAGGGACATTGCAGTGAGGTAACTGACAATACTTCTGTAGTTTCATGGGAACTGACAAACAGGGAAGGTCACAGTGAAATACACACCAGAAACTGACTTGGCTGATGTCTTCCCTGGTTCTGTGTTTCAGCTCACTGAAAATTTGGTGAACCGAATGAAAGAGCCCTCTCAAAGTAAAAGGGACAACCAGAGATCTCCCCGTGCATCCAATGGCACAGCTCCATCTTCACTGGCTGCAGAGGGGAGACCCAGGCCTACAGGTACTGTTGGGGTGCTGCTGCTGCTGCATCTTACAGAGGATGTTGGTATTTTTCAGTGCTGCCTCTTTGGTTAGCCTGTATCACTCCGTGAACATTTCTAGCATTTCAGATGAATGTGCAATAAATAAAGCAGAAATATTTTGCCTTTCATTTCTGGCAAGCTGCCTTGTTGTCAGCTTTACATACTCAGAGTATATATTGTGCATGGGTGAGGGAAGTATTCAAGCTTTTTATTCTTTGGAAAGAAGCTTATAGGGAAGGATAACCTGTCTAAGTACACCTGGCTAAGTGGATGATGGAAACTTGGTTTCTGAACTTGTCTTTCTTTACAGGTCAGAAAACTATTTGATTTCTATTGGTTCTCAAATAGGCTTTGTTGATACATATCAGCAGTGTGGATTTGTTTGAGGCATCCAGACTAAAATGAAGTTAGGGAACTAGGCCTTTGTTTTTAGGGATTTGTTTGCTATCAGCCTATGTCTTTCCTGAATGTAGATTTAGCTTTATGGATGGCCTGAACTCCATCAAATAATTTCATCTTCACTTGTGGAATCCCTTGTGAGTACAAGGAGAGAAGGAGGTCAAGAGGAAGACTTACTGGAACTAGAGGAAGGAAATGGAAAGTGGGTCTACAACCATGCTCATGTTTCAGTATATATAAGGGTTTGAGGAGTTAATATCCTCATGTAGAAGTTTTCTGTAGCGTGGTTTATTCAGTGTGCCTCATTGAAAATGATGTTGGTGTCTGCTCTATCCATCAAACTTAAGTTTTCTTGACTTTTTCTTCCTCTTGATGAATAATAATATGAAATTCTCCTAAAATATTTTATGACGTGATGAAGTAGACATTTGTAATACTATTAGTTGTCACAGGTTTCTCTTCTCTTCTTTCTAGGAATTCAGCCACCAAAGGCAAGTGACTCTGCTGCAGAGCATGAGCTGTACCAGAGGTGAGGTGAAGCTCTTGAAAAATCCAATAGTTTAGTTCATTTGGGAATATATCTTTGTACACATATGTCTGTGTTTTACTTGAGTCTGAGCATAATGAGTGTGTGTTTGACAGTGGTTGAACATGAGCCCAAGTGTGCCCAGGTGGCCAAGAAGGCCAATGGCATGCTGGCTGTATCAGCAGTAGTGTGGCCAGCAGGACCAGGTCAGTGACTGTCCCCCTGTACTGGGCACTGTTGAGGTCACAGCTCAGATCCTGGGCTCAGTTTTGGTTCCCTCACTACACAAAAGGCATTGAGGTGCTGGAGTGTGTCCAGAGGAGGGCAGTGGAGCTGGGGAAGGGGCTGGAGCACAAGTCTCCTAGGGAGTAGCTGGGGATGTTTAGCCTGGACAAAAAGAGGCTCAAGGAAACCTTATGTTTTGACAACACCTCAAAGGAAGATACAGCCAGGTGGGGGTCAGTCTCTTCTCACAGGTAACAAGTGACAGGATGAGAGGAAATGGCCTCAAGTTGTGCCAGGGGAGGTTTAGGCTGTGTATGAAGGAAAATTCCTTCATGGAAAGGGTGGTCAGGCATTGGAACAGGCTGCCCAGGGAAGTGGTGGAATCACCCTTCCTGAAAGCATTCTAAAGGCTTGTGGATGTGGCACCTGGGGACGTGGTTTAGTGATGAACGTGGTGATGTTGGGTTAGTGGTTGAAGTTGATCTTTTCCAATATTAACAATTCCATGAATCTATTCTATGATTGTTTTAATGCCTGAGAATCCCCTTTGAAGACTTTTTCAGTTCAGGGCTGCTTCTCTTAGTGCTGTTGCTGCATGCATTTTGTTATTTTTCTTTCCTGTGTAAGAGCCAAAGAGCAGCACTGTCAGCTAGGCTGACTCCTTTTATCGTTCTGTGTCCCTTGATCTTTTCCAAAGCAGTGTCTATTTGTCTGGCAAACTGCTTCCTATTTTCACTGTTTTCAGGTGATAATTAAGTACTTAATAGAGCTAAATATAACTGAAGTATAAGCTTTTGTGGTGCTGTGTTTGCTGTTGTTGCCAGACTTGAACCTCACTGGAATTGCAGGTCATATTTAAAGTTTGTAGGGCTTTTGAATTCCTGCTGATAATGAAATTGTGAGCAGATTTTGTGTCAAATAGATTCTGGATTTGTGTTTTGGCTCTAAGCAGGGGTACTCCATGACAAGCATGACCCTGTTGCCAGAAATCTGCTGATGACCTTCTCTCTGCTTTTGATGCTCATGCAGGTATGAGCAAGAGCAGGCACTGGTCCAAGAGGAGTTGCTCCGCCTGGCTAAAAGAGAAAGGGAAGCAGCCAATGAGGCCAAGGAAAGGTACAGCATTATTGAGGAGAGACAGAGAACAGCCCAGCTGGTAAGTAACAAACCCCCTGCTATGTTTCCAACCTGGACAGGCTAAAATGGCTCTGCTTGAGGGGATTCATTTAATGTCACTTGTGTGATGAACTTAGAAGCTTGGATTTAGGCTGAAACACTCCTCACCTGACATCACTTAATGTTTGGCTCACAGTGGCAGCTGCAAGCTCCACTTGCAGCATGTCACTCCATGCTGCCAAGGCATGAGCAATGGCTGTGCTGGGGAAGCTTTACCAATGGCAGGGAGCATGGTGTGTGTATATGTGGCCCTTGTCTAGCTACAGAGAACTCTTTTGAGCTCTCAAGTGTGTGAAATGAATATTTCGATATATACAGGATCACATTCTGCTGACCTCACGTATCCTGAGACTTTGCTCTGTTTGTTTCTAGGGTATAATTGTGCATGTACACAAATGAATAAAAAGTAATAATGTCTTCCTTTGTTTGAGTCTTTTATAGATCTGGTAACAGAAGGACTGTTACAGAACTGTCAAGTATTGTAGCATTTTAAAGGTCTAGGATTGATTTTTAGGGACCAGGAAGCATAAACACTTTTTTTGGACACACCTCTGACTCCCAAACCAATTAGTTCTTGCCCAGCAGGCAGACTTACTTTTGGGGACTTCTTGCTGCAGCTTTTACTATTAGTCAGGCAGCTTGGGGTTGTCAAGATGACCCATTGGGTTGCTGTTACACCAGTGCTGAGAAGGGCAGTGCTGGAGACAGAAGTACAGCGAGATGAGGCTGAGTAGAGCAAAAGGTTCCTATCAATCACTACAATGCACTGGGATTGTCATTGGGGTTTAACATTCACATGATACTACTTTATATTATTTTCTTTTACATGCTGCCATTCCTGTGGCAATGGTGTACTGCCTGTAAGCAGTGCAGTCTTACTGGAACTGCCACGTTTTCCTGACTTGCAGTGGTGTCAGGGTGTGACAGCCAGGTGGGGCCATGCTTGCCGCAGTGAGATCAAACTGCCCATTCATTTAGACTCTGCTGGTAAAACTTTGAGAGAACTAGACCAAGAGAGTTCTCCTTGCCTGGTGCATGCTGAAAGGATGGTTTAGGGAAAGGACAGACTGGAGTGTGGAGAGTCTTTATTGTGGTTTTTTTGTCCTGCTGATCTGTAGCTTAAACAATGTGTGCTTGATTTAAATGAAGAATCCTGTGAGGTTTGGGGTTTTTTTCTATATGTTGAATGCTAACAGGCCTGGCTTACTCAGGCAAAATATGAAACATTTAGAGATTATAATATAAAGATATTTTTGGGGACTGAATAAATAAAATTTATATAAAAATGGGGACAGTGGTTCAAAGAAAAGGTCTTTATAGCTGTAGTCCATCTCTGACAGTGATCCCTAGCAGCTGCTAATGGGAGAGCTTGAGAACAGAGCAGATATATAACAGTGTTTCCTACCCTTGCAAATTCTGATGCTCTAGGACTTAGAGACTTTGGAAACAAGAGGTTGTATTTTCACTTTGGTGGTTAGCAGTCGTTAAGGAAATTCTCTTCTGTGAATTGGTGTGTTTGTGGTTTTGGACCCAACTGTACTTTGTCTCCATGATAAAATTTGTATATGATTGGATTGGTAGGTGTCTGAGATTGCTCTCCTAGATACATAGAGCTTGTGAATGGCTGCTGTGTTGCAGGAAATTTCCTCTTGGCAGGTTGTATCCTGACCATGGGGTGTTGGATTGTTGCTGAGCTTCAGAGCAGTGATGTCTGAGGCAGGTGACTGTTGCTCCTCTGCAAAAGACATCTGGGTCAGCAGGTGCAGTATTAACTCTCTTTTCACTAGAAAGAGAATATTCTCTTTATGAATGCAATTAACTGGCTTCTGTAAGAGCAAGGGGAAGAAGTTGGCAGATTTGTTTTCCAGTCTAAAGATGTAACTTTGCTCAAAGTAGAGCCCTGCCCTCCTGCAGTGGCAGGTGGAGTGTAATCCTGAAGAAATGTGACTAGCAGTCATGCAATATTTGTGAAATGCAAAGAGGACACCTCTAAAATGCATTGGGACCTGACTGCTCGCATACAAAAGCTGTTCTATTATCTGAATTTGCTTTTAATCCTGTAGTGTTGCATACTCAGATATTATGTGCTTGATGCTCTGTGGAAATCTGATTAGGGTCCCCTTGTGGTAAATAGTGGCCATGGTGTGTTAGCCCAGAATGTGGTGCAAGAATGAGAAACTGTTTAATTTCATTGCTCTTTAACTATCTCTTGATCAGTCATAAATTTAGGATCCTTAAAAAATGGGATAGTCTAGTCTGTCCTTGAAAAGATGAGGGCAGAGCTATTGTTTGTCAACTTCTAGGTATCTTGCTAAACAGGAACTGTTTTGGCCAGACTTAAATTATTGGGATCCCTATCAGGCTTGCTTTATCTCAGCTACAGTTTCCTTTTGGGCATAGTTACCTTGTATTGACTCAATCCTACTCAAACCATATCTGTCCTCTGTCTTCTAGTATTATCCTCCTTTATTATGAATAGGGCTTGAGATTTTCTTGCTCTTCTGTTTCTTTAGCCCCAGCAAATGGGGAAAATACTGGATATGAGCTGCTCACCCATGTCTTGTATCAATCTTCTCTTTCAGGTAGAAGATAGTTGTGGAACTCAAGGTACCTAGTGGTAATCCAGGTGCAGGGAAGTGCAGTGGAAATTGTCGGCTTAGATTTGTAAGGGAGAAACTTCCAAGGTTGTTCTTGTTGTTGTGACCTGTTAGGGAAGTGAGATTAAAGATGGGGCAACTCCCATGAAAGAAATGACAAGTGAATAATTTGCTTCTTAAGCAGCACTTAATTTGGTAAAGATTGAAAACCATATAATTAGAAATTTTTATTCATTTTTTTAGATTAAGATCTAAATGCATTAAGATGCATTAAGATCTTGAGCTGCCCTGTGCCCTTAACATATCAATAGTTCAGTGATTAGTAACCTTCTCTTGTACTGTTGTCTGCAGCAGTGCTGGAACATTGTTCTGTAAGCATACCTCTTGTATAAATCCAAGTACCATAGCTGTATTTTGAAGTGATTTCATTGTAATTGTGCTGAACATTGCTTGTCATTTAATCTGTTCTTTATGGCTTTCACTCACTGACTTTTATTATTGGAAATATTGCTATAAGCACTTCAGTATTATTATATAGTGCACACAAAGAGAGGGTGGACTAGAATTAACCTTTGATATGGAACTTGCTGTCAGCTTCTGGGGCCAGTTACTTGATTGTTTATGGAGCAGGGTGCAGATTTAAACTTATCATTATTTTATTTTATTGTGGTTTGTGTGTTTTGTTTTGCTGATTTTTTTCTCCTTGAAGTATACTGGTTTCGAGAGGGATTTAGAGTTAAGTACCTGGGTCCTGTTCTGCATTTTTGTCTTGATCTTTCCTTTTCCTTTAATGACTTTGAAGAAGGTACTTAGCTTCTAGATACCTTAGGTTTTGAGTAAAACTCGTTACAGCTTTAGTTTAAGAAGTAAAACAGCTCTGTAAGTAATAGTGCGGCATTCACTTTCCTCTTTGAGTGAATATGGCTTTTTGATTAACCCTGGGGACTGGCTCAAATGGGGGTAGTCTGGTAAGCTGCTGTAGAAGAACTGTCCCCAATTTGTATTAGAGATAGAATGTTTTGTTTGTTTGTGCAGCACTGCAGGATCATGGTGCTGAGTAGACTTTTTGAATAATTTAATGCTGTGGGTCCTTACAACACAACAAGGATTATATGTACAGTACTTCAGAGCAAGGCCTAGGGTGTTTAACTAATGCTGGTGCTGTGCCTTAAGTCTCATGTGAAATACCCAAGAATTAGCACAGCTATCTTTAAATCCTTTTCTATTTCTAGCATGAGGAACTTGCAGAGTTGTCAGTCAAGTTATTTAATTGCTTGACTATGTTGTGAATAGTCTCACCATTCCCCTATGCGAGAAGTCACTCCTTTTTCATTTCCAGTTAATCAAAACGTCTTCTCTTAACTTCTCAATTCTTTTGGGTTTCTTTTTTTTTTTTTTTCTTCCTACCAATAAGGGAAACTTTGCAAACAAACTGCTCTTTTTCCTCCTTTTGGGTTGTGTAATCTCTGAAGGTTGAGCAGCACGTGCAGCATGTGCATTGTGAGCCTCTTGGAGCCAGTGACTCTGCCTGATGGTTTTCACTGAAACTTTTAAGACAAATCAATGTGGAATGGGAATGGATAAAAGCAGAAGCGGGGGGGAATAAACGCGATTAAGCCAAGACATCTCATTACTACTCTAGAAAAGGGAGGATTATAACTTATAAAATAGGAGGATCTCATTTAGAGGCCATGTGCACTTGTGTTATCAGGACAGAGGGAGAACAAATAGAATAAATGAAATTAATACTTTGAAAAGAAGCATTACCCGGATTTGAGCATTGAACTAATATGATTTGTGCAAAGCCCTGAAGTTCTTATCTCCCCGTTTAATACCCCAAAGATAATGGCTTTGTCAGAGTTATTGACCAAAAGTCGTCGTCTTCCTTCTCACTTAGAAAGAATGAGTTCAGAAATGGGGTGATGGTAGGACAGACTCTGCACTATGACCAGTTGTTTCAGGCAAGACTGATGGGCACTGATGGCTGCATGAAAACAGACTGGGCAGAGAATTCATAATTGCTGGAAAGTTTATCCAGCTGTCCATGATGGATGGCTTGCTATTCCCAGTGTTTCTGATCATGCCTCCTCACTGGCTTGCTGGATGCCAACATTTGCTTTCTGGTGGTTCCAGCATTGGACTGTTGTGACTAGCATGGCTCAAGTGGGCATGAAAGGAAATACAAGGATATCTGTTTGTTTCAGGTTGCTCCAGTAGCTGGTTATAGTAGGTCATAGGCTGTTAAATTCTTTCAGATGACTTCTTGCCTGGATATAATCTTTGTTTTTCAGAGCCTCTTATCTCCTCTTCTTGATTCAGGAAAGGTGGGATGAAGGAAGAATGCATGACTGGGAATGCCTTTGATCAAGCAGTGGGTTTTGATAATGGTATCACCTTGTGAATGTGGCATTCTGAACTCTTGGACTTTGCTGTGAACTTTGGACACTTTGGGCATACTTTGGACACTTTCACCCTTGATTTAGTGTATGTTGGGCTGCTGACATTTTAACTGGTATGTTTTCTACTCCATTTCAAAGAACATGGAAGTAAAACTGCTTAAAATTGCTGAAAACAGCATAAACTGCCAGTCCATAGACTGGTGCAATGGAGGAGAGTTTTGGTGTTAGGCAGTGATCAGATACTTTCTTTTTCTCATTGTAGGGATAGAGGAATGATCCAATCAGCCCATTTGTGGAAAGTTTCCTTTATATTTCTGGTAATTGATGAAGCTTTAAGTGAATCTTGTGGGGTTTTTTGCTGTGAATTGCCCACTGTTGTTGATCAATGTCAGCTGTAGATGCAGCTGAGCTGGTACTGAAGATTGTTTTAGAAACTCAGCTGAACATGATTTAGTTTGTTAAGGCTTTAATTTACTTTGTGATAAGCTGGGGATCAGCTTCATCCTGGCTGATTAGCCATAGGTAAGCATTCCTAGATTAACTGGGGTTTTGTTGTGCATAAGCTCACCATTGTCACAAGCTGTAGTGACAGGATGAGGCCCAGCAGTAGCATGGTGTTTGTTGGAACTGTGACAGCGTGGAGCCATCAGTGAAGTGACACTGCTGGTTTTGGGGTCAGGTCTCTATTGTTAAAACTTGTCTTTTTTTTCCTTCCCTGTTTATTTGAGTTGATGTAATGAAAGGTATTGATTGTCTCTGTGAGCTTTGCATTATGGTTTGGAAACTGCTTAGTTTATTTGGTCCTGTTGGCTCTACAGCTAAAACATAGCACACTGAGCTGAACCATTCAGCTGTTGTAAACCTGTGTGTAGAAAATAGGTTGTTTCTGGGAGGCAACATGGCTAACACATGAGGTTTGATATTTCCTTTTTATTTTCTATAAATACTTCTTGACTGAAGTACTTTATGGGTGAGGCAGAAAACATTGATTGAAATATGAAAGTATGGAGGCTTGTTTTAAATAATAGTGGAAAACGAAGAAAAAACCCATCCAGTTTGATTTTCATTGATGCTGCACTTGTTAGCAACAGGTATCTATGTGTGTTTATGGAAGATACCTTTATTTTTAGATAATTTTTTATGTTTTCTTTAGAAAATAAGGGGTGCATTTAGTTATTAGAATCTTCATTCCTACCTACAGTGTGGGTGACACCAGTTGTGGGGCAGCACCTCCTCATGAACATGGTTTGCTGTGATTTGGCTCTTTGCAAAGCATTCATAGGCTGTATGTCAAACACCCAGACCTGCCCTCAGTGCCTGCAGAACCAGGTAGGGTCCTAACTAGGTTAGCAAGAGTGGCAGTGTCTTGGACTGGAAGTTGCAATGCAGTTGTTTTTGAATGCTCTCACTAATTGACAGCTAATTCTTTCACTAATTGAATACAGCTGCCTTTTAAATATGTTGATACAAATGGAAAGATGTATTTTTAGGTTGGAGACTCAATGATTCATTACCAAATGTTGCAAACTATTGATGGGGATTTAAATAGTTTTAGTCCTTGTGCCTTTTGTCCCTCTCATTCTTGCTGTGTGAGCTTGAGACACTCTTCCAGACTTTCTTCTGAAGAGAATATATGAGTAAGTGGAGAGTTTAAAATTAGTGGTCTGTTATTCTATAGTCTCGCCAGAACATCCCTCCTTTTCCCTACAGTTGGGCTCCTCTTTGTCTACTACCCTCTACTATAAAAGTGGGTATATTTCTTCAGTGAAAGAATTATTTAGTGATGCCATCAAAACATTAAACATTTAAGGGATTCCTATAGAAAATAATCTTGAAGTGTCAAATGATGGACTTGGGGAGGTTTGCATTAAATTTAAGCTTGGCATGGTGAGGATTTATCTGCATATCTTCTACCTCCAGCAAGCTAATAACTTCTGTTCTCTGGAGCATCAGTGAGGTCTAAATTTAACTAAAGCAATTTTGGAGAACATGCACTACAATAATGGCAGAAAGTGAAAACACAGCCAATGCAAAAGAGAACCTCCTCTTCTCTTGAGAGAAGGAGAAGGTGTTACCTGGCTAGGGGTAAGATTCTGCCTGTGTACTGCTTATTTTCCTGCTACTGCTGCTCTGATTTGTCAGACATAGCATTTTTTAACAACTTCCAATTTCTGCAGCTAGTCTTTTATCTCCTGACTGAAGGTTAATTTGTATTTGGAGAGTTTTTGTAGATTTCAGCAGCTGATGGTTGTTTGAGCTTCTCATTTTTGTAGTCTCTTGAGCTAAGAGACCTTATCACAATGTTGGCCTTTTTTAAAATCCAACAGCTGCAACAAATTGAGGTTGTCTATGGTGCTGCCTATTTCCCTGGTCTTGCCTTCAGTTTTCCATGCCCATATTTCACACTTTTTTGTTTGTCTACCAAGTTTATGTACTCCACAGAAACTTCTTCAAGTTTTGTTTGTTCTGACTTAGGGTTACTGTAAAGCCATTTCATCATTTAAGAAGTAAAAGGTAAGATTAGCCTTAATTTTCCCCATATATAACTACAAAATATTCAATTCATAAGGAAATAGGAGACTACTATGTTGATATTTTTCTGTGACTGGTGCAGCAAAACTAGTACTGAGTCTTCTTATTTTACTGTCAGACTACTGTGGAGTAGTAGAATTCTGCTCTAATTTATAGTTTACTGAGGGGGTGATAAACAGCACAACACAGGCTCAAAGGCTATTCTGTATCTTACCATGTATCTTTTCCTGTTCCAAGCACTGTGGTGTCCCAGTTGGGATCACTACATTCCACCCCTTCATCCACATACAATTTGCCTTTCTCAAGCATAGGTAAGTTAGAGATTAAATTAGCAAACTGTTCAGCTAATAGGAAGGTTGATGATGGGCTGGAATGTATCTGTGTGATAGCACCTGTCAGTGCACAGCCCAACTGGCATGGGTATTCCAGTGGGTTCCAACACACCAGCTGCTTGTGGTAACACATGGGCTTCTCAAGCTGCAAGAGCCAGGCCCGGCAGAGCAGGTGTGTCCTGGCCAAGATCATGTTTCCTCAAATGCAGTGTCTTCCACGAGTCCCAGTACAAATGGCTTTGTTGGATGATACTGGTAGGTCAAACTGAGTCTAAATGGTGCAGTCTGAGTAATCAAAAGAAACACTGGTGTTACTTTTTATTTCTCACCTTAAAGAACAGTTAAATTGAGCTGATACAAAGACTTAAGTTTCACCTATGTATTTTCTGGTTTGTTTATTCCCTCTGCTACAGTTGGGCATCCTCAAACCTGCCCCGATTTGCTGATGTTTATTTTAATTCTTGCTTGCTTCCTTCTTTCTCTCTCCATCTTTTTACTTTCCCAAAGCTGCAGGACGGTTTGCTCCTGCTGCTTCTGCTCGTTGTTGGTGTTATCAGGCGCGTGTGCAGCGGGTGAGATTGCAAACGCCGCTGTTCTCCGGGATTCTGAGCATCAGACAATGTTTTACACGGCGTCCCATTCTCTAGCTGGCTGCTTGGACATGATGTTGGTACCTTATCTTCACGCTGACACACACTGGACATTAATAGAAATACATTGCTGAGGCACATGTGTGGAATTTCAAGCAGCCTTTCTAGCTGTGCTTTAGATAGTCTATTGTGTGCTTAACCTCTTGGAAGAGGTTTTGATGAGAAAAGCGTGATGTTAACTCTTGGGTGGCTGGGTGGACTCTCTGAGTTCCTTATTATAGTCAGCACAATATCCTCCTAATTGAATGCTGCTTATCTGTTTTGGAGTCTCAGCAGGTGTAAACCTTTATTTCTATGACCAGTATTCCTCCTTCCTAATGCAGATTTTTAGGGAAGAAATTGCTGTGTTTTGCACATGAGGATAAGGTAGGAAATGTGTTGCTGCAGAGGGAACTGAGTTGCCATCACCCTTACGCAGCTTTGTCTAAAGTCTGTCCCTGTATTATTTTTGGCTCTCTGATTGCTGTACATCAACTAAAAAAATTACCTGGATGCAGCTGCTTCTATTTGCCAGGAATTCTTTCTGCTTTTGGACCACATCAGAATTTTTATTGTTTCCTTTGTACTGTATTTGTATACTTTCTCTGCTTGTTTGCTATGACCATCTGCAATTATCTGTATTATTTATGAGTGCTGAGTAAAAAAAGACGGAAGGTAACTTCTTAAAAGGGACTGTACTAAGGGAAAGGAAATGAGCTGATGACTTTGATTTTTAGACAATGAAAATAGAACACCTGCAAGCTTGTGAGGAAGGGAAGGAATTAGAGTTAGCTGTATTTCTTTTTCCCATCTGTGCATTGCATAAGGGCTTTAGAGCCCTTTTAGCCTTGAAGACTTTGTGATAATGGGCAAACTTGAAGGATGATACAGTAGGAATCGAGTAAAAATTGATCAAACAGATGAGCAGGACTATGTATAATTACTGTCCAAAAGAAAGAAAGCCTTAAAAAAGTTTAATATTTACTTGAATAGAACATTAGACTAAGGATACATTTGTTAAATAACCAGTGCTCTTCTAATTAGGACTGAGAGCTTGCCATTTACATTCAGTGCATCTTCAGCCGTGGAAAAAGTGGTTCACTGTCTGGTAGATGATTTCCAGCCCCTTTATTTTTTCAAAGATACAGGTTCATACCTCTTCTTTTCTCTCCATCCTCTGAGCAGAATGGATTTGTACCTTGGTTTGTCTTGCTGTAGCTGTAATTGGCACTGTCAAGCTGACTCTGGCTGCCCCCCACCCCGTCTTCCAAACTTCCAATACACAAAAGGCTCCTTACAAAAGCTCAGCTGAAGACCTGAGTAGTCACTCATTTTTGTATTTTAATATGATATTCTCTCCTAGTTTAACAGCTAAATGTGGAAAAAGGGAGATTGTAAATAAAGATATGTTAAAAAACGCCAAACCAAAACAACCAAACCCTCAAAAGCAGCAAACCACACAAAGCAGCACCCTGAAAAAACCCAAAATCAGAAAAACTCCCCCCAAAGCAGTAACAATAACAACAATCACTATATCGGCTGAAAATAAGCTTGCGTGTTTCTTAACCCCTTTTCCTAATTTTTCAGCATAAAAGAATTTTGTTTCAAGTACAAAACTTGAAAAAGCATGAGAGCTTTAAACTGCAAAGCCAGCTACAATTTTAAAGATAATGAACATCAGTCCAGCCTGTAGTTTTCTCTCATTTAAAAAGTTGTCTCCCTAGCTGCTGTGCTGTTTCCTGTTCAAGACTCAGCATTTTGCAATGTAATTTTTTTAAAGCTTTGTGTTATTGAAGGTTATCATAGAGTTCTGTTAAAAACCTGCTTCCCTGTGATTTCCTGTTAAAACAGTGATCTGTAAAAAGAGGTGGTTCCATGGTCAAGTAAGATTTTGATACTGTTCCTTTCCTGGGAACAGAAGTGGGATGCATCAATATGCTTCTCCCATCTGATGGTTGTTCAGAAGCTGCCTCCCAGATCACTGCCCTTGTTCCAAATTGTGCTGAATGTCTAAATGCAGCCTTGAGGCTATTGCCAACCACTTCCATTTTCTTTTTTTAGACTAGTTTAGAAGTAGTCCATCCAATTTCATGCATCTGGTATAAAAATAAGAGTTTTCATTGTACTTAATCTGGGTGGAGTGTCAGTTTGTGCCCAGATTAAGTGGGGGCCATTACCTGTGCTTATGCTTCAATGTCATCCTGCCATAGTAGGCTTTTTTTTTCTGAGTTTAATGAGGAATATGGTAAGGTACCTGGAGGGAGAGGAGTACTAATGGTTTTAGCTGCCATTCTCCTGTGTGGGTGGGACTAATGTGGCTGATAAATACTTCCCTTCCTCAGGCCTTGCAAGTGCAGGCTGTTCCCTTAGGAAAGAAAGTAGCTCAAGGTGTACCATGGGTGTTTTCAGGTGAGATTGAACAGACAGAAGAGATTTTCTCCAGCACAGAGGAATTTTAATCCCACTTAATTTCAGTTATTTTACTGTGAAGTATTTTGGTGAGCAGGTAATGGTAAATAATAGGTTTTTCTGACTGCATGCAAACACAAGCTTAGGAAAAATTTTACCTTGTTGTTTGCATATCTGTTTAGAAGTTACATTTGTTTTTTGTACAAGAGATGTGTCTTACTGGGCATTCTAAAACTGTAGCAGAAGTTCACGTGTTCATAAGAAGGAGTAACAAACTTTTGTGTAATGAGACTAATTTCCTCTAGTTGCTTGTTGCCCAGCAGATGTTGCTGTTGAGCTTGGTTAGGCCTCATTGTGCAGGTCATCGAGTCATCTGCCTATTATAAGGGCTATGATAGAGTGATTGGGAGCTAAGTTTCCTCCTTGAAAATTCATGTAATCTACTGCTAAGTCAATACACTGTCCAGGAGCTTAAAGTACATCTTGTGCAGGCGTGTGTGTAAATAAATAAATGATATTAGAATGTCTTTTTTGGCCCATGCATTATGTTTTTCACTTCATTACTGACTGAATTCTTATGAAACTTTCTGCTTTCATTACCAAAACAGTTCTGATAGCTTGATTTTTTATAATTGTTTTTGAGGGAGTGTTTCTTGGCTCGTCAGGTGAGCCTTTAAGACGTGGTGGTGGCAAAGACTGATAAACAATCCATAAACAGCATATCCTCATCAATATCCCTTTAAATGTAGGATCTGGGAAAATCTTATCACCTGCCTCATGCAGAATCTGGGAGATGAATTATGTTTCTTATTTGGGGTCAAACCCAATGCTCAGTCCAGCAGCTGCTCTGCCTATTGATCTTCCAACAACAAGCACATCTGTGCTCTGCTTCACAGTTCTTTGGGATGTGATTCGTTGTAATACCCTTATTTTGGAACTAAAATATTTTTAATGTGCATCTCAGTTGCCACCCAGAGATGATGCCTTCGCTGAGTTCATACAATTTTCCAGCAGTCTGGAGAGCACTTGGAAAGCAGCAGTGAGTATTTCCTGAAGGTGGCACTGATGGGACACCCATGAAATCTTCTTTCCAAGGGTGGAGTGGGAACTGCTGAGCCCTCAAATTGCTTGCATACCAATGAAATGTCTCAAAGTTTGTTTTCATTCTGACTCTAGGTTCTTCAGGAGTTACCATAATATTTTTCAGGATGAGTTTACACTAAATTTTTGAAGTTCTTTGCTTCCTACAGAAATTGTAGAATCACAGAATGGTTTAGACTGGAAAGGACCCTAAGGATTATCTAATTCCAACTGTCCTGCCTTGGATATGGATGTAAGTCTCTAGATCAGGTTGCTCAGGGCCCCATCCAGCCTGGGCTTGAATACTACCAAGGATGGGGCATCCATAGCTTCTGTAGACAACCTGTTGCAGTGCTTCATCTAACATCTACTCTAAACCTGCCCTCTTTCAGTTTAAAAAGTTGCTCCTTGGCTGTCATCATTTGGAGTTGTGAGGCCACTGTGTACTGACCTAATTTACAAACTGCTTCTGTCTTTTATATTTTGACCATGCTGCCTGGGGTTCTCTTTCCTGCTTAATGCACAGATCTAGAACTTGTGACATTGCTCGTGTTCAGGCTGCAGAGGGGAGGACAAGGTTATTGTGCAGGTTTTCACACAAATGGTGTGGTACGTTCTCAGCCACCTCTGATTTCTCTTTGTTCTTCAGCTCTCCAGTTGGTTTCTAGTAGTGTTTCTTGGAGGGGTAGATAACAGCTGTTGAGAGCAAGTTAGGTTTTGGAAGTGATGGAAGAGAGTGGCAGGTGCTGTCCTAATGACATCTCACGTTTGCCATCAAAACAGAGATTGCTGCCTCCATTCCCAGATCCTCTTCAGGATTCCCTGATTTGACCTACATGCTGGCCTTCTAATGAGATACTCAGCAAAGCCTGCTCTGTAAAATTTTTATTACATCTCTGTCTCTTTGGCTCTGACTATCTGCAGTCAGACTATGTAGACTGAGATGGCCAATAGTGAAGAAAAATGGAGTTTCTCTCAGCAGAAGTTTGAAATGTATCTGCAGTGCTTTGTACAGGTAGTATTTCAGGTCCATCTTCACTGATGGTAAGTTTCTGACTGATTTGAGTAATTTGGAGCTCAAAATTATAAAGGTGATTTAGCTGGCTTTGGCTGAAATGAATTATTGCTTTTAGCACAGAATCTTCATTTGAGAGAAAAGCTGGTGGTTGACTGAAATTCCTGCAGATTCTTAGGCAGGAGATTTGTATCTTTTCATCTGTTTTCAAGAAGGAGAAACAAGTTATAAAAACCACTTAAAGGTTCAGTTAAGATTTATTCTGGCTGCATAACTGCCTCCCATAATAACTTTAATATGCATCATCCTGAAATTCCTAATTGGCCCTGGTGCTGGCAGGGCTTTCAGACCCAGCAGAATCTCCAGTGTTCAGCATCTTTTAGGAAGGAATGTAGCCAGAGAAGCACAAAAGATGAAATGGCTGCCTTATAAATTCTGACTGACCTTGAGAGTCCTTGTTCTAACAAGCAGGAGGATGCTGTGGAAACCATCTAGATGAGACCAGTGGTGGGAGTTGTGTGTAGGTGGGCTGTTGGTGAGGCAAGAGGAGAGGATGGGGGAAGGCCTTGTGGGTTTGGTGTGAGAAAGTGGTGTCACTGTGGGCCATGTACCTACTTATCCTGTTGTTGGTTGGACTCTTGTCTGTACTGACGCTGTACTGTCAGTACAGTTCATTTTTTTCACATGGGTACTAGTGGGGTTGGACTGTGGTTTGAACTAACCTATTTTGTCAGAACTGGCTTATATTTTTAGGAAATTACCCCAGTCAGTTGTTCCTCTGTACTTAGTGACTGCCTGATCCCTGTGTGGGTGCTCATCAGACAGATCAGAGCCTGACTGACTGGGAAGGCTGAAATTTTCTTTAGCTTCTCCTCTGCTTTCCTTTTACCTGGCATGGAGGTAGAAGCCTGCCAGGCTGTGCTGGGGTTGTGTGGTTTCTGTGAATGATGAAGGACTGTCGTTCTTGCTTTCCTGGGCTGTCAGTTGGACACCTTTTGCAGACCCTAAATTCCCTTTAAAACAAAGCATTTGGCATAGTTTATTTAATTCCATTAAGTAATTTCACTGCTAATGCATAATTATCTACAGCAGTGACACTCATCTATGCTTTAATTATCACAAAGCTGCACAACTCCCCCTCCCCCCTGTCACTTGTGCAGGGTGGTTTTGCAGAGATAAGTGTGTAATACATGGCAGTGCTTTGGGTCTCACAATACTCAGACAGTTGCTGATTGCTAAATGTAGGCAATAGAACAGACAAGGGTTTTGGTCTCAGTCTTCTCTTAGTGGTTTTTATCTGCATGGAGTGAGAGACATTGGAAAGGAAAAAGCTTATCAAAACTTCATAATACTGGCTTGAAGATAAAGATGTGAGCAAGTGCTGTTTGGAGGCATTAAGCTTACAGGTGTTGGGAAGATTTGGAAGCATAAGTATTTGTTTTTCTTTTGAAGAAATGCAAGAAATGAAGCATCAGTGATCCTGGGCAGCAGCCCAAAACCCCTGTTTGTGTTTAAGGAAGATTCTTTGTATTTATCTTTTTTTTTTCTTCCACTCCCTGCTTTGTTACTGAATCTTTTTGGTAAACACCCTCTCAGAGTGCAGAAGAGCCCAGTAAAAATTATTGATTTGGCCAGTCATTGTGAGGAAACAGAGATTCAGGGTATTTACTCCTGAACTGGGAGAAGATGCATACTTGAGTGAAATACCTGCTGTTTCTTAACACCACACACTTGTTTGTTAAGGAGTGATTTTGTTAAAGGAGAGGACTAGGTCAGTCTGATCTGAGTAGAGGTTATGCTGGAAATATGATACTTGTGTCATTGAAAGGTAAAGGTCTGTTTGGGAATAAAGTGATTTATAAAAGATTTCTAAACCCTTGCAAAATGAAGGCAGAAAAAGCTGGAGGGGGCTTATAATTGTACTTCTCTAGTTTCACAAAGCTGAGGACTAGGTTGGAGACACTTCTTTTAACTTCGAATGATGCACTGAGGTTTGTGGATGAAGAACACCTGGAGCCTGTGTCAAAAAGAGAGCAATTCTTGGGAGGGACCTGATAGAAATGAGGAAGTATGAGGAAGCAAAACCGATGTATTATCTTATAATAGATGATAATGAGGCCATTTGTTGGTGTTATCTGCTGGCAGAGATGTTCTGCCAACTACCTTTGTTTGGAACTCTGGCCAAGACGTGCAGTATGTAATTGTGTTCCAGCTTCTATCCTGACTGAATTCTTAGGATTGAAATTACATTTTTTCGTGTACAAAAGCACTGAATTTTTTCCTTTGTATTGTTATTATGAAGGCATTTTTTTGTTGCTGACTGTCAGGAATGAGGAAGGGAGGACTGTACAGCTTGTGTTACAACATACATTCTCAGTCTCTGCTGGACCTGGCTGGCAGCAGTGGCACCTGTTTGAGCAAGATTCCTTTGGCCTAGAAGTATGTTATATCTTTTCTTTAGCCCAAGGACACAGTGTTAAGTATGTCACTTGAAGACCTTGCAGCTTGCTAGGTTCTAAATCTTACCATCAATCTCACACTTGTTTTCTGTGGTACTTCCCAGATAAGTAGACTGGCATGATATGGTGGTCAGTTTGGCTTTCTTCCTTTCAGGAAGAGCTGTAATTCCTAAAGAGGTTATATACTTACCCTACAGTAATTTAGACTTGCACCTTTCTTTCTGGGAACCTGAACATGATTGACAAATTTCCAAATGTCTCTTCTCTAAATGCTGTTGGTTGAAATACCTTTCACATTAGGCAATGGGTGCTCACATAGAAAGAATTTAAAGTGGCAGAACTGATACCCAGAACAGTTGTTGGGTTCTTGGTTTTGTTTACAACTTCCCTGAAAACCTTTCCATCGGAGCACAGAAGTAAATACTGACTTAGTGGCTTTTCTGACTCATCTGGTAAAATCCACTTGCCAGGTCTGATGTTTCCATCATCTGCCTATGCTATCTGATTCTCTGTGCTTTCACCTTTGTAATTCATTTTCCAAGTAAGACTGGGACTGAGATGTCACTTTTAAAAAAATAAATTTATTTTATGCAAAGATACAGAGGAAAACAGGGAGATGAGAAGAGCTTCATGATGGAGGTGATGGGGTTCCATTGCCTCACTCTTGGCTGACATGAGTGAGATGCAATGTGGAAAAAGCTTTCCTTTTCCACATGGCAAGGGAGTTTGATTAATCCTTGTAAGGGGACTGCTGCAGAAAAGTGTGGGTGACTTATCCCAATGGGGCAGGCATGAGAGAAAAAACAGTAACAAACTCCCTAAGCCTGGGGTTGAAGTAAGAGGGAGAATGGCACTTCCTGGCTTTGTGCGCTCGTGATGCTTTTACCTCCTGTGAGTTTGTTGGCAGGTGTGGAAAGAAAAGATCCCAGCCTGGCAAGTCAGCCACCAGTGTGGCTGATGATTAATTGCCCTTTTTAAATTGCAATTATGTCAGTCACAGAACCCGTGAATATTAATTCTGGATTTGCTGCTTGAAAAAGTGACTGCTGATGAGACAGGTCCATTTTACTTATATCTCAAAAGTGGGATAAGTGCTGCAGCCAGTGTTATTACTGGAAAGAAAGGCTGCTGTGACTCTTAGCTTTTCATCTGTCTTGCGTCTTCTTTTCCAGTGTTTCTGTTCCTTTCTTTGGAATCCTCTCAGTGCTTACACTGGATTTTCCACACTGACAGTAGAAGGTGGCAGGCTGACACACAGAGTGAGTTAATCACTGCAAACAATATGAGTTACCTGGGTTTGGTAGATGGCTTTGCATCATTCCTGCTGCTTCCTGAATCCCTCTGAGACTTCAGAATGAAATAGGGATTGCCTTTTTTGCTGCTCCAGCTCTTTACCTTCATCTTAAATGGGTGTAACCATTCATTCCATTATACTTGGATATTTCTAGATAATTTTCTGATTGTGCCCTGTTGGAAGGATATTAACAGGCAGGCATCAATAGACCATGACTGTTTTCCTTTCGGTAATCTGCTTGAATACATGGATGATGAAATTCTTGGTTTCTTCTGTGGCTTGGGTCCCTCTTATCAGTCTTGATCCTGTCTAGTGTTTTCTGTATGAGTCAGGACAAATTGTTGCATCTTGCTTGTGCTTTAGTTTTCTTGGAATAGTAGTTATCTCAAAAAGTCTTGCCATGTGTTGATATTCACTGAGATCTTTGAAGGTGAATAGTGTGGTATGTTTTTAGTAAACAAAAATAAAGCCCCTCAATACTCTCTGGTGGTTTTTTATGCTTTTTTGTTTTTTAAAGATTTGTCTTTCATTTAAACCTTTTCCAAGTTTTCAGTCATAAGTGACTTTAAATACCTGGTTATCTCATTGTTTGCTTGTGGGGCTGGTATATGCTGCGTTATCAAAATGACTAATGATTTGTAAGAAACAAAATTAGATGGTGGAAGTTGCACAAGTTATCTCCCCTGTTTGTTCTTCTTTTAGTTCTAGATTTTGTGTGGTTTATATAAGTTGATTGTTTCCTGAAAAATTTTCAGAATGGAGACATTAAAGATCTGCAAGTGTTGGGCATGTGAATGTCAACTAATTAATTTAGTTGATGACTGTAGTTACTGTCCTACTGAATTAAAGGCACTATGTGATAACCCCTTCATATGCAAGGGATGTGACTTGCAGGCAACAGGAAGACTCTTGTAGTTCTGTGTCAGACTGCAAATGAAAGAGGAGAATTAGACGCAGCAGAGAATAGAAAGAAATATTTTCAGTTTTTGCTTGATGGGGTCCTTTCCTGGAAGGCTTCTAGCAGGCACTTAAGTATATTTTGGTAAAGGCTTTTTACCAGCCTGGGTCAGTATCACAAGCCAGCCTAGGAGAGCAGGTTCAGTGCATCATCCTTTTGGGTTTTTTTTGTTTTCCCCATTTTTCAGCTTTTATAATTGAACCGTAAATTGCTTGTTTTCCTCTGACCCTTTCATTTTGGAAGGCTCCAAGCAGTCTTGTATGGCTACTGTTGCCCTTGGAGGTGAAAACGGAGCACTTTGTTTTATGAATCCAGGATGTCTAATAGCACTTTAACAACCAAGTTAGCTTTTTGTCACTAGTTCTTGTGGATGTTATTTCTATCCTCCTTCTGCTTGCTGTTTCCCTGGTTCACTTTGTCTTTACCTGGTGTAGTAACTGCTTTGTCTAATGCTTAGCTGATGGCATATAAACATGGTTGTCACATGAGGAAGTGGTCATTTTCATGACCACTCTGAAGAAGTATCAGAACTGCCAGCACCTCTGGCTTCCCAAACTGCCAGTTATTGGTAGAGTCTGCACTTAGAAACCTGTTGACAAAATGCAGGGTTTTCAGTAATGTCTGACTGATACAGAAGTTTCCATTGCATTGTAGGACTAGAGAAATCAAAAGCTTCAGCCTCCATTTCTGTTTGGGTAGTGTCTGTTTTCCCAAAAAACGCTTTGAAAGCTTTGTTTTGTTGTCAGAAACTGAGCTTTAAAGCTGTTTCATGTCTCTTGTCCTTAGGATAATTTTCCCTAGCTAAATGGGGGCTCTGATTTTAATTAATTGAAGTAGTTTTGAAATATGTATTTTTTGTTCTTAAATTGTTTCAGTAGGATTTGTTCCTATAGGACTGTAGCAGCACACATTGCAAACCCTCACTACAGGACACTGCCAAGACGCTCCCTGTTTTAGGTGGCACCTGACAAATCCATAGCCTGCTGCTCAATGGTGTGAGGTGTGTACACGCCTTCTGTTGACACAAGATGCAAATATTAACTCTTGATAAAGAAATGCCAAGGCAAAGTCATGTTTAAAGACTATGCAGTATTAGTAGTGATTTCTGTCTTTAACAACACGTCTAATTATCCCTCACAGGGCAACGGTATGATACTCCAGTGATTTATCTTGAAAAAGAGTTTAAGGGTATCGGGTCAGCAACTAGAGGTTTGCATTCAGAAAGTTGAGGTGTTTTGGAACAGAATATGCTGATCATCACTATCATGTCAGTAGTTTCAATTTTTGGGGACTGCGAATGGAAATTAAAACTTGCAATGGCTCTTTGTCTTGTTGTAAGAAAGGAAGATTTGGCTGTAACTTGTAATGTGACTTGAGAGAAAAACCGTTGTCGTGGAATGTTTGGAAGGAGAAGGACTTTGTCCTTGTGTGTTGGTACCCTATTTGGTGTGTGCATGTTGCTTCCCCAGCATTATGTTAGTAGACCTTGTCCTTTTTACTTGACAATTTCAATGCTGGTGAGTTCAAGATAGGCTTTTCTTCCTTGAGGGGCTCTGGTCTGAAAAGGATCCTGCATTTACAGCTTGAGCTCTGTGACCAGCGTGAGGAGGAAGGTGGGGATGGAGGAAGGTCACTACATCTTCTGTCAATGTAAAGAGCTTTACAGAGACAAGTAATATTTTGCAATTGAGTTTCTCTTTTAAAGACACTCTGATGCTAATGTTGATTTAATAAGGTTCTCTAGTTCTCTCTCCTTGCTTAATTTGAAACGTCTAATTTTGTGCTTCACAGTTCTGAACACAGAATTAGTGAGGGAAGAGGAGCCGGAGGCAGGAGGAGCAGAGTGCCACACCAGAAGTTGCCAGGGGAGATTGATTCAATAGAGTGAAAAGGTGCAAAAGGTTATATGTCCACAGTTCAGAACAACGTGATGATGGTACTAATGAGAAGGAGAGCTTGATCCTTTAAAATGTTTTAAGATCTCAGTGGGTGTATAACAAACATTAAATGGAAAAGGAAGCATTAGAGTGTTGGTTTCTTTGAGTGGATTTTTCTTTTGATTTTATATGTATGTAATATATAATATATGACAGGCAGGAAGGATAATATTCTGAGATAAATAGACATTTTGAGGTTTTTATTTTAAAGGTTGTTTTGTTAAGTGTGGCATTTATTTTCATTTATTTTCAGAAATGTTGGGAGGTTATGAGAGATTGTGAATTTGAACAGGCTAATTTATTTTAGCTGAACCTGAATGTGTGTTTTTCCTGCTAGAATTTTATGCTTGTGGAAGAAGCTATTGACATCCATGGACATTTAATTCCTTTGTCCTGGGGATAAATGTAAACTCTCCAAAACCACAGTGCCAAAAGATAATCTAAAATATTGTAAAAGTAATAGTGATAGTAGAAGCTTTTCTTTGCCTCCTGCTTTGTTAGTGTGCCTTTCCCCTTCCTCATAGGAAACCATTCCTATGCAATGGAGTTAAAGCCTAATTTGCCTCTTGCTTGAGTTGGATGACAGTTATTCACACAACTGAGCGGACAGTGTAAAAGGAGTACAAGATGTGTTCAGCTTAGTTTTATGATAAGCTGCCAACATGTTTCTTTGAAAACCTCATTAAATCGCAATTAAATCCACAGAAAAATAATGGGCCATCTCAGTGAATTCTTGATAGATGAGTTTGTGGTTTTCAGTGCTGGCCAGGGGCATGATCTGCTTCTTGCATTTGGAGCTCAGTGAAAGCTTTGGTGAAGTCTGACCACAGAATCACCA
The DNA here is from genome assembly GCA_024734555.1 of Trochalopteron elliotii. Classification (NCBI taxonomy): domain Eukaryota; kingdom Metazoa; phylum Chordata; class Aves; order Passeriformes; family Leiothrichidae; genus Trochalopteron; species Trochalopteron elliotii. The sequence goes on along the minus strand of JANPWX010000651.1, from coordinate 1,878,559 downwards.
AAAAACAGTTGCCAGCACTGGAAGCTGTGAATGATGATCCTCTGCCTGCATTTTTTTTTATGGCCTTGGGCAGAGAGAAGTATCTTCTTCCTAATTAAAACTGTGTAAGACCCCCACCCCCCTTTCTTCTCACATTGTTTCTGGTAATAGGACCTGCGCTTTTACCAATTGCTTCTGCTGAATTTGGTAGCTAACACTGGATTCTGCAGAGTTATCTCAAGCATTTGGCTGGGGAGTGCACTTGACCAAACAGGCCTGCATAAGGAATGAAGCTTTAGGCCCAACTGTTAATATAGATTCTAAAAGAAGCCTGAACCTGCCTTCAAAGGTTTCTTCTCTGCTGAATTCCAGTGCCTGTAGTGACTAGTCTCCAGGAATATTTATCAGATCACTTGCCTGTCTGGTTATTTCCAGTCTATTGCACTGGCCAACTTATTTGATCAATAAATCAATCAATCAACAGGTTCTTAAAATTACTTTCATTGACTTTAGAGGTATAACATACAAAAGAAGTCTACAGAAAATAAATGATTGTATGTGTCCCAACTATAATTACAGAGCAAACAGAGTGGAGATGTGTTTGTAACTAGTATCTACTACAATAAATATAGCAATCTGTCTTTAGGGTTCTGTGATGCTATGTGATATTGACTCTTTAAATTTGCTAACTCATGGAGCATGAATCTTGGCTCTCTCAGGTCATCTGACTGCTATATTTAGAGCATACCCTATTTTAAAGCTGAATTTCAAGCTTCTTGCTTTTAATTAAAAGGTCCAGAAATAAATACTCTGGTTCCTTAGCATGTGACATAATTTTTGAGCTTCAGGAGCTTCACTGACAGCAAAATGTTTTCTTTTCCTAAGGAAAGTTTCTCAAACTGCTTAACTCTTCCTGCTGCACCTGGTCTATGCCATCTTCTTCTCGACAACAGCAAGACCTAGTTCATGATCCTTGTTGATATACTTCCAGGTACTGCTCCTTCATTGGAAGAGAAAATGCTCTCCTCCTGCCCTGAATTTTCCAAGCTGTCTGCCTTAAGCAAGAGTGTGTTGCATTGCCCAATAAATAGTCATTGAATCAGCTTTGAATTCTTGTAGTTTTTAGAAACATTTAGAAACTTGCACAATGGGAAAAACTGCTCTTTGCAAATTGTCTTATCAGATGGAAATCAAAATTTTGCTGGCAGTGACATAGATTTGTGAGTTGCTCTTGATACAATCATGCCCTGGAGATTGCAATGTAAAAATAAAGAATGCAATTTTATAATAGCCTGAAATCCTTGTTGTTGCTGAATCTACACTCTTCTTTTTGCATATATTATGATATACTCGGACTTCATTAAAAGATGCAACTTTGCAGCATTTTCTCTTATTGCAGCCTTGAGAGGAGACAAGAGTGCATGTATTTGAGAGCTAGTATATTCTCTTCCTAAAACACAGAGTGGGTTGCAAGTGCTTTGGAAACAAGAATCAGAGTCTCTAGTGGACGTTTTGTCTGTAGCTCAAAACCACGACTTAATTGGCAGCCTTTTCATAACACTTGACTGTGGCCTAGGATGTGGGGGAATGCTGCAGGTGAAGATGGAGGTACCTTTTCAGTTTTGGTTGTAGGGAAATTCAGTGCTGACTGCCTGTGTGTCTTAAGTGATTGGAGAAATAAGGGAGATTGAAATCAAGTTCCTCACTTCTATGCTTTTAATTTCCTGGGTAGTCTCTGATTATTCTTTCCATGTGTTTTTACTTCATAGGTAACACCTTCCTACAAGTGTGATTGTGTATGTGCACTACCCCAGACCATTTATTTTGAGTCTCCTATGCTTTATGTGGTGCTTCCATTAAGGCTTTGGAATCCACGTGATTTATATTAAATGTTAATTACTGTATGTCTTTCCCACATGCACCTTGGCAAGTTGGTAGCTTGGAATCTGCCCTCAGAATGATACTGACCCTGTAATGCTGAGTAAAGTGTGCTCCCTGTATGTCTGGGATGAAAGATCAGGGAAAAGAGGAAAATTTACAAGACTGTCAAAGGGGTAAAAACAAGCTGTGTTGTTTGAAAGTGCACCTGATTCTCCACCTGCTGAAGAATTCATAGACAGAGGATGTGTGACCATGGCTGAAGGCTTTCAAGAATCTTCATACTCAAGTATGTAATTATGACAGTCTGTCTGTATTAAAAAGCAGCCCCAAAGTCAACTGCATTTCTTTTAAACTATAGTATTTGAGATAACTTTTAAATAAAAAAATAGGTTTCTAATCTGGTGGCAGGAAATTTTGTGTTTGTTTTACTATTCTAGCCTGTATCCATTGGCTGGTACCTATAAATATCTGCTTTGTTCAGGGGCAGGTAAAAATTACATGTTGTGTCTGAGAGCAAATGTGGGAAGGGAATTCCTGCTGAACACACAGGGTTCATAATTTTTGCTGCCTGGAGGCACATGGGTTGATTATGAATGCCATCTTGATTTTTTTTTTTTTCAAAACAAGTTGTGTGTGAGGTACTATGTTTGACTCAGAAGCTAATATATTTGGTATTTAGGAATCTGGCAAGAGAGATCTCTGTCCCCATATGCAGGCACAGCAATGAGATTGGGATATAGGGATGCATAACTGTTATTTTCCCCCGTCTGTCCTATCCCTAGAAAGCCATATGCCACCCTTGGGCTAGTGTAATGGGAGTCTGCATTAATGATTATGAGCTAGAAATAATCCAAGAAGAGTTGAGTGGCCTTTGTTTCTAGCTTTATGAGAAATACCTCATTGACTCAGTCTGAAATATATTCTGGGATAGAAAGTTATAATTAATACAGAGTTTCATGGTGCCCTTTCTTTAAGTTTTGGTTGTTGGTTTGTTTTTCTTGTTCTAAATTGGTCAGTGACTTGGAGATTCTTAAGTCTAATAGGCAGAGCAGGAATTTAAGCAGGAAGGTAAAAATTTAGCACGAGTTGTTGTCTCACCTACTATCAGATATAAGAGTCTTGAGCATACATCTCTAGAGAACCTATGCTCTGCAAGATTTCTAAAACCATTGAATGCCTTGTCTTTTGGCAGCCTATAAAATGAAAACTGTATGTATGCATGTATAGAAGTGGTGATGGGAAAAGGAGAATGTGGAAATGGGCTGGAGTATTAAAGCAAGCAGTGAAAGCAGATGGTTTACTTTGGATTTTATAAAATAGGTTTCTCTTAATTTTGTTTTAAATGCAAACCATGAATGATCACCATTGCAAACCTGTTTGTAGCTGTGCCATGAGTATTAGGGTGCAGTTGTCCCTGAATCATAAAAGGGCAAAGGTTTTTTTGGCTGCTTCCCATCTTCATGTTCATGGAATTGCATATGGTCTGTATGCATTGGAGTTAAGCAATTTCATCACAGGCTTTCCTCAAAATTGATTGCTGTTCAGTGACTCTTCCTTCTCCCTCTCCATTGTCAGTTGGTTATGTCTCAGACTCTCATTATGTTTAATATTGATACTGCTTCAATTTTTCACTAAACTGGAAGAGTTAGTGAAAGAGTCTGGAAGAGTCTGGAGTGGATACTGAATGTCTAGATATTTTCTTTAAATTCTTGAATTCCTGTCATTGTGGACCATGATAAATTTAGAGCTGGATTATTACTTTAAGAAGAAATGACTGTTTGCTCATTCAGTGATGAAGTCTGGTCATCAAGATGTTGGAATATGTGCTGCAGAGTTCTTCAGATACTGACATAAGTGCAAAAGTTGTTGCCAACAGCTGTCTTGGGTTTTGGGGCACCTGCTGCCTCTCATTTCTCACATCTCCCACTCTGTCTTCAGCTCCCGAAGCTGGCAGTGCCCCTAAAAATACTTTGAGTTCTTAAGCAGGAGATCTCTACCAAGCTGGTAGTCTGGATCCCTGAGTCATTGGTCACGCTGCAGTGAAATCTGTTCTGTGACAGAGTTACTGACTATGGCAAGGAAATGGACTTTAGGGGGAGGCTGGTTCCAGTCAGGTAACAAAGTCACTGTCCTTCCAAAGACGCTACCCTGTGCTGATCCTTCCTCCCTCGCCACCAGTCGCAGAGCTGTGTTTTGATTGCTCACTGCCATTTTTACATTTCCCCAGAGTGTGACAGACTTGAGTGGTGTGCATGATGTGTAAGGGTGAGGTAGTGTAGTGAGTCTGGGAAAAGCTGCTGGGAATTGCCCTTATGAGTGAAATACAATTTTGGCACTGTTTTCTTGGTTCCATTGGAAGTATATGGGAAGGCATCCCCTGCCTGAATAATCAATGATCCAATGTGAAATTTTCAGAAGCACAGATGTATTACTCGTGTAGTTCCCATATCCAGCCAGAGTCTTCTCCAAGTGTCTGTATGAATCCCTAGGACAGAGGCTGCTGGTTTGGCCTGAGATCCTATTTCAGTATCCTTTTGCTTCTGATACAGTTAGGAGGAATATCTTGACTGGGTCAGGTTTGAGGCCAGATTTTTGCCTCAAACAATTAAGTCCAGTATTAATTCTGGTTCCTGTGGTTGCTGTTCAGTGGGTTACCTGGGAGAGGAAAAAAACCCAAACTTTTCAGCAGAAGAGTTCAGAAGTATTGACCAATAGTGTTGAAAGATGACTTGTATCCCAGGTCTGGAATTAGAAAACTCATAAGCTACCATCTGAGAGCTGGAAGTGAAGCTCACTTAGGGAGCAAGGAAATCAGATACTGCTCATTTCTTAAATGCTTAAACTTCAGAAATATTAATGGACAAGCTCTGTCTCTTGTTATCAAAACTGGTAAATGCAGGTCTGCAAAGAGATCTTGGCACATGCTTAGAAGTTAGCAAAACTTCAGCCAGTAGCCCTCTTGAGCTTTTCCTTTTGTGTTATTTTATTAGTGAATTAATTATTTATTAGCGTATTTTATTTAGTCAGGGTTGGTTTTTTTTTTCCAGTGCAGCAATATGTACTACTACTACATGTTCTAATTTTCCTGTTTCCATTCAGTGTAGTGTATCTATTCCTATTCTTGGAGTAATAATTTTTCGTCTCCTGAAGGTTGACAGGATTAGAAGCCTTGGCAGTACCTGCAGAAGAGATGCTGTGTGATTAGTGTTATATTCTCTAAAACCCTAATTCTGCTGTGCATTGTGTCTTACGGGGCACATATTGGTGATAGGGCTGGTTCCTTCTCCTTGCTCTCTCTTCTCAGCCCCTGTCCAGTGCCACTGAGTTAGTACTTTTTGCTTATTTTGTCATGCAATCATTTGTCTACCAGTAATGTGTCAGTTCATGGCTCAGGCACCCAGGGATGACAGATATACATCCAGTAAAAGTTAGTGGTGTTCATGACCTACCTGCTGAAATAATAGCAGGTACCATAAAGAGTGCTGCGTTCCTCCTGTCCATCTGCTGAGGATGGACAGACTTGCAATTTCTAAAACATAAAAACAAAATTAAGTGCATCTGTCCTGACTGTAAAAATCATCATGAAGAAAAATGTTATTCAAATTAGGCTTATGTCAAGATTGGTCAGTGATTACCAGTAAACACCTGTTGTGTATTGGTTTGTTTGGCCAAGGACTTGATGCTGCTATATCAAACCTGTCTGCAGAAAGGGGGGAATTGGCTTCCCTCAGTTGAAATGTAGATGTTCAGTTCCAACCTTCCGAGCTGGTGCAAAGGATGAGGATGGGTGACACATATCTGATAACACATCATCCCCCAGTTACCTGAAGTAGTCACTCTCTGCCATTAAAATGATGTCAGATCCTATAAAAATATTACCCTCCAGCGTGTGCTCCCTCTGGCAATGAACTATGACCAAGAGGGAAGTTCCTGTGCCCTGTCAACTCCCCTCAAATAAATAATCATAATGAAAAAAGGCCAGCCATTCTGAAGTTTCTGCTTAGCCAATGTGCTGCTGATTGAAGGGTAGCCCTGAGAGGCAGGGAAGGCTTGCAGCCCTTGACAGCAAATGAGAGCTGTGCCTGCCTCATAAATGCCTTGGCTTCAAAGGGAGGTGGTTATGGACATGAAATGTTTATCGTCTTGTACTTGCTTTGCTGCTGCTGGGTTTTACTGTGTGAGTAAAAAGTAGTAACAAGTAAAGAAGGGGCAGTATTGCAGCCTGCTTTATCTGCTTGTCTGCACACTTAAATAGGCTTATGGACAAAAGAAGGAACAGGTGGAGGCAGCTTGGCTTTGACAGAGGTTTGGACTGTGCACTCAAGTTGCCTATGAAGGGGAATCTAGTTTGGAACCTGATCAGTCAACTGGCTTTCTGTTAGGAATCACTCTTTGAAATTGTCCATGGAAGAGGATGACTTGCTATGTAGGTCAGCTTGTACATTCAAAAATGGCCTTTAAAAGATTACCTGTTCTTGGCAAGCTGCACCGTTGTTGACCACCTCCTTGTAAAGTCTGCCCACAGCTGCTAACATTCATTGGTGCATGTTGTGTATCAGCATCTCTAACACTGTGCAGCACCTTGCATGGCTCCCTGGAACTAGGCCTTTCCCAGTTGCCTTTACTTAGCCCCCACCCTAAATGGGAGTCCTGCAGCAGGCTGTGGGGACTTTGCTCTGCTTTTGGTTTGGGGGATGCATGTGCTTTTGTTTTGCTTTAACAGCACAGTTCCCATCAGGGGACAGTACTGCATTGCTTAAGATGCTTGTCATTTCTGAAGGAACCTTTCTAAACTTGTCATTCTGAAAGCTATATTGCACAGCAGCCAGCAGCCTCCAAAAATCACTGATTTCTCTTTTTCTTCTCTTTCCTTTGCTTTCTATCTTGCACACTCTTTATTCCAAGCCTGTGGATTTGGACGCCTGGGTAAGCTCTCTTTTTTGTCTGGATCTTGCTTATTCCAAGTGTCATGTTGTTACTGCGTGTGTACAGATTGTTATTGCTGAGCACAGATGCAGGATTTTATTTTCTGTCATTACATTTTAAAAGGTGTTCAGCTAGAAAATTGCATATTATTTCCTCCATAAAGATTTTCACTGGTTCCTTTTGTGTAGCTTACAGCTGCTGAAACCAAACTTGATCTGGTGATGCGTATTGTTGGCTAAGAGAGTAGCAGAAACAGGAGGAAATGAACGTTATACCAGTATAGCTTTTTAAGACCATGAGTTGCATCTGGTTTCTAAAATAGAACCTGGTCACCTGCCTTCAATAGAATGAAAGGTAGGACAATAAGCCAGTGATTTTGTAGGCCTCGTGTCTGGAATAGTGATTGCAGACAGGTCCATGGTAATGGTGATATTTCTGCTGATACCAGTGGAGGTTGAGTCAAGGCTCCCCCATGGCTACTTGATTGGTACAAACCTCCCTGTAACGCTCTGCTATTCAGTCTTGGGCATGAACTACACAAATTGCTTCTTACTATTTCAGTGTTGCCCTTTTAGCTCTGCCATTCCTTTTAGACATGGCCAGGAACATGCCAGCTAGCTAATTTTGGAGTTAGCTCTAACAGTGAATTGCTGTCAATTCCTTCTTCTCATCTTGGAGTCCTTAATAGCATTTGTTTTTCTCCCCTGCCACCTGCACTGCTACCAGGACTGGAAGAGACTTGGGAAAGCACGAGGTATTAGAATTTGCAGCTGTGAAGTGTGGCAAGCTGAGGTGTCCAGCCAAAACATCTCTGCTGTGCTGCTGCAGAGATGTAACTGCGTACCTTTGGGAGAAGCTGATAACTCCTCTCAGCAAAGACAGGGTGATTTAGAAACTAGACATTTGATAAACTTGAGATCCTTTCCTTTATCCTTGTAGCTTATTTCCCTGGATTGCTTCTGACTGATTATCTAGGCATCATCATGCTAGTTTGTCTGTGAGTGGTGGAAGTGCTTTGCCAAGAAGATAAATATTTTTGCAGTAGTCTTGCCAAGTGCTGTGACTTGCCTTTTAGGAAGTACTTTATAGGCTGAGGTTTGGACCTTTCCTTCTAGCTTGAGTTGCCCTTTGCAGGGAGAGAGTTTTTGGGTTTTTTGTCCTCTAGTAGAGTCTTCTCCATACCTCCTTCCCAAATCCCAGAACCCAAACAGTATTGAGGAGAGAGACAGCCCGATGGTAGCTGTCAGCTGTGGGCTGTGCTAACACTGCACTTCATTCCTGGATGCCACATTCCTTACTATCATCTGACCCTGCCAATAAGCCTTTTTTTTTTCTCCCCAGACAGATTTCTGCCCTAGTTTTCATGTTTAACAAGGTGATGAGGTGGGACTGTGATTAAAAATAATAAAAAATCTGGTGATATTTAGGGGGGCAATAAAGCCAAAGCTAATCTGGGAATGGTTATAGCTAGAGCAAAGCCCAGCTCTAGATCAGTTGTGCAGTCTGATATGTGGCATGTTGGTGTCAGTTCAGGACAAGGCTAAGAGTGTCTGGTTTTGTTCACAGAGAATGAACCAATAATATTTCATTACCTCAATTAGGAGCTTGTAAAATATTTCTTTTGGCCTGTCTGTCAGCTAGCAGGCCAGTGCTTGAATCCTTTAGTTGAGCCAATATATAATGTATAGCTTTAGAAATGTGCTTGCACTGTTTGTTTCTAAATGGGTTACTTGATAAAGGGAGAGAAGGAGGTGGAGAATCACATAACTCTGCCCTGGCTCTTTGTCACTGTTCAAGGCAGCACTGAGTTAACCTGAAAAACCTTGGGGTGTAGAAAAAATGTGAAGATAGAGCAGAGGAAAAATTTGAAAGAACACCCAACCAGTCCATGGATCCATGCTCATGGAAGTTGTAGCATGTCAGTAGTATGCCTTCACTGTCCTTTTGTAAAAATGCAGTCCTTGTAAATTCTGACACCATCACAGGGGATTCTTGAGCATTTCTTGAATACATCTTATACCTAGCTTTTGTACAGAGGGCAATGGCTAATTGCATCCCTGTTCTTTTATAAATGCATCCCCTTATCCAACTTTTGGGTGCATTCCTGTGTTCTATAGCTGAGTATGCTCTTTCTTCCTTGTTTCTGTTTTGTTTCTGTGTTCATACTTCTTGGACATCACACTGTCTGTGTTCTACACATCTTAGGTGTCATCTCTGGGCTTTGGTCAGCTCTTGCACAATATGTTCAAGCTCCAGTGTAGTTGTCCAGCTTGGAAGTGAAATGCAGCTTTCTGATACCTGATTTTCAAATCAGTGTGTTATCGTGCGTGTTTTCCCTTCTCCTTCTTAGTGCTAAAGGCCTTTTTTCGAAAAGTGTATTGATGCTTTGTTTGGCATTTGCAATCTCAATCCCCTGTGAAATTGTAATCATCTCCATAGCAGCCAGTTCTGTCTGGGACATCACAAGCTTCTGGCTTCAGGTAGGGAATAAGCAGCAGGACTAGAGGAGCTCTTAATAAATATCCTGTATTAATTCAAAATGTCCCTAGTTGCCTAACCCAGTTTGGAACAGTGAATATTTCACATGACACATGCTCTACTATACCGTTTGTACTTCAAACATCATCATAAAGTGTAGTAAAGTTTTTTGTAATAACAGCTGGGGATAGAGGGAAACAGAAAGCAACTTTGAAGCAGATCTGTCACAAATAGTGTTTCTCTGTGTACTTCAATGCACTGAAACAGTAGCAACTCTTGAAAACAAGCAAGGCATTGAAAATATGCTTGTGTTGCAAGTACAAGGTTTCTCTGTAACCCCTAATTCATCCTACATTATGGGTCATGAGTGGGACAATGGGGGATACTATGGGAGAAGTTTTTTGGGAGGAAGAATGGGGAGTACTCTGAGGTTATAGTCTGCAGTTGGGAGATCCAGTTTTGGTTCTTTGACTACAATTTTGTAAGACCCTGGGGAAGTGACTAACAGAATGTCTGTCTGCTGCAGGGTGCATGGGTGTGGAGGCATTATTCACTGCCAGCACCAGTGAGGTCACCTTGGCAGTCCATGGCTCTTCTTTGTGCAGAGCAGCACACCCCTAACATGTCTGCATCTCAGCACCCTACTTGAGAGATTAGGTATTTGGTTTGTGTTCTCTTCCAGAAGGAATAAGGATAAATGTGCTGGATTTCTTGTTGAATGATATCAGGCACACTCACAGGTTGGAAAGTTGAGTGAGTGTGTGGGTTTGTGATCCATGTCTTGCCAGAAACAGAATAAAGCCTCTTGCACACTGGTGTTGTTACGTGTATTGATTTTGTGTTTCCAGAATATCCACTATCCCAGGAGACTAGCACTGATACATAATTATTTAGATTAAACAGAATCTTCCTTGAATTTATAAGAATTCATTATTTGACTCTCTTTTTTTTTTTCTTCTTCCATCATATGATGCACCTTCCATCTGAATCATGCAGAGGGGTCAATACTGTCTTATTTTTCTTTCTCTTCCTTTTTTATTTTCCCCTTAAGGAAATACCAGTCACTTGTGGAGTAATCTGATTTTATGGGTGTTATGCAGAAAACCTGCAGGAGAATCAGGATCCTTTGGTCATCCACCAGACCACCCCACCTTCTTACATCTGTTTCATTTTATTTGAAATTGCTTAGTTCTTTTCTCTGTAGAAGATTGGTTCAGAGGAACAGCTATGGTTCTCTTACCAGAAAATGGTTATAGTTCTGGCACTTAGAAAGTACCCATCAGTGCCCCCATTGTTGCTGTGATATCTCTTTTATCAGGCTGCATGTATGGGGCAGCTCATTCTCATCCCTCTCCCCATCCTATTCCAGCTGGTTAGCAGGTGGGAAATGGTGTAGCAGCTATAGGTTAAAGCAAAGCCAGACATTTTGCTTTTAATCAAGTGCCTTTGAGAGGGAGAGAAGATTAGATATGAGTCTCTACTGCTTATGCTTTATTCTGGTCCTGTTTTCTGGGATAGCAAACACGGAAACCAAAATATTTCTTTTTCTTTGAAAACAAACAAAGAAACTCACATCGCCACCACACCCCTACAATCTTCCTATTTCATATAATCCTTTTCCTGCTTGCTTATCAGCCACCCTCACTGCCTAGATTAAAATCTCTTCTAAGCCCTATTATACCACTGTATTTCCATCAGCAGGGGAGCAGAAAGAAGGACATGCACAGCAACTTGCTTTCAGATGTAATTTTTCTCGTTAGCAATGGCTTTTGGCTGAAAAATGACAGGTCTGAGCCCATGGGGATATTTCTGTCCCAGCTGCTTAATCATGTTGGACCAGCATTTTCTGTGGTTGTACCATCATTAGAAGTTAAGAGAATGTTGCTGGGATGCTATGGACTGGCAGGGATTGTGTCCATTTCAAGCGTGCTAATCATTCTCATTTTGAAAGGTCTTCTGCCTGCTGTTAACTTCTGTGGCCCCAGAGATTTTAAGGTGGGGTAGGGGATGAAGAACAACTGCCATGTTTTCTTGCTATCCTTGTTTGTTATTTTTAAACTTCGAAAGTTTGATTTAGTTCCATCAATGTCATGTTTTCTTAATGCTAGTTCAGTTTAGGGGTGGGAATATAATTAAGTGGTGCTGGCTGTAAGGAGCTAGAAGGCTACAGCTGTTGCTGTGCCTACACAGACTTTTTAATTGAGCACTGTTTAGCTGATGAATACCAGATTTACTGTTTTGAAAGTGTCATGCTTATAATTTGGAAGATAGAAGAGAAATTCTCTGACAGCCATCTCCCCTCTGAGTCTGCAGCACCAGCCAGAGGAATTCCGAGGGTGCTGATGGGGAATGCATAGATAGCATGAGGAAAGAGTACTTAATTATCTGGATAGTCCTGTGTATGTCTGTTGTAGGGAAGTATCTAATCCTTAGAAGCTTTTGGACACTCCAAGGGACAAGTGGTTATAATGAGGAGGATTTGAGGGGATTTGTTTTGGTTTTTTTTAAGGTAAGGTAAAGAGCATTTGAGTGATGACTGTCATGATTCATGGAAAAACAGGCATAGATAAGATGGAGTTCTGAAAAAGGGAACGGGAAAGTGTCACCTTTCTATGATTATATGCTTTCATTTAATAAGAAGTGTAAAACCAAGGGTTTGAGTTTGAGTATGATGCTAATAAGAGCATTTCAAACATTGGGAGATAACCCATAATGAGCTGCAATTCTTAACGTTTGTAGCTCCACTGAGGGGGATCCCATGCACGAGTCCTGAGCAGTGATTTTTTTTTTAGTTCCTTCCAGTCTGCATCCCATGTGCCTTCTTTGCACTACATTTTTTTTTTTTAATTTCTTCTACTGATGCTGTTTTGTTGTCCTTGCCAGGCTGTGGAGCTGCAAGGCAGGGAGGCAGAGTTGAAGCGACAAGAGGTCTTCTATAAAGAGCAGTTGGCCCGCATTGAGAAGAAGGTAAGGCTGAGTTGTCTTTATTTCTGCCCCCTGCAGGGGTAGGACTCAGATCTGTGTGGATCCAAAAGGCAGAGAACCAAGATGTGTTGTGCTGCAACCTGGAACTGTCAGCTGACAGTATCTTATCTGCCCCCCACCCTTTATGTAAGTGATGAAAAAAATATACAAATCTTTTGAGCAATTTCCGTTTGAGAGATAAAGGTTTTTTTAATTGGATGATTTTTTAAAATAGATTTCTGGTAGTTCAAACTCTATTGTCTTTTTCACCATGGGATTTAGGTGAAAGCTAAGTTGAAAAAAACACTTGCAGAGTTTTTTATTTCTTTTGTTAAAAATCCTTTCCTCAATTAAAAAGAAATCAACCACCACAACATAAATTTTATTATAAATATGAATTAAAGTAGTATTATTAATTTTTCTCTGGGGAGCCAAACAGTTCAAAGAGTGCTGCTGCTGTACACTGCCTGCTTCTTGCTGGATAAGCCTTTGAAATGAACATGATTTAAAGAGGCACTGTCAAGCATCTTTTAAGCCTGAAATGACCTTTGAAAATCCATTTAGGGATTTGAATCTCTCCCCTAAATGTGGGATTTGCTTCTCTGTTTAATTGTTTACCATGATGAGTTTTTAAAAATTGATGCCATAAAAATAGGAGCAGCCATGCTGTTCCTTATGAACTAATGTGTTCTTCACTTCCTGGCAAAATGAAATAATGTTATAAGTAGTCTTTATTTTTTAATAAATGTGGAGAATAATCTTCTCCAATTTGAAGCAATTAGACCTCCTGACAGGGAGTTGCATACATTCAACTTGTAGTTGTGTTATGTGACTAAAAAGAAGTGCAAACAATGAAAAGGGTGGGTTGTAAAGAGACAGAGAAATCAGTTTTACTACCAACATGTAGCAGAATGGTGAGTATGGAACATGGGAAAACTGTAGATTATAGAAACGGTAGGAAGCTGTTGACATATCTATTCCTCTTTTCATTCCCTCCTACTGTATGACTGTCCGTGCTACATTTTTTTGAGCCGTCAGTGGTAAAACATGCCTGTGAGCAAATTCACACGATACAATTTTGCAACACTTTAATCCGTACAATTCATTAAAAATAAACTATTAAAACTACCACTCAGTGTTGCATTTGTATTTTAAATTCTATTTCTAGATAATGGGGATTGTTCAGTGAAATTGCAAACAATCTAGCTGCTATCGTTCTAATTATCACAGTTGTCCATATGTTCATAGGCAAAGGGAATTTTTGCAATTTCTTGGTCCCATGCTGTTTGCTTCTATTATGTTCTTCTCTCCAGATCTGGTTTCATGAAGCGGAAATTACAGGGAAAACCTGTGTGTCTGTCCTTTATGGACAGTGGAGTGAAGAGAGGTTTGTGTCCAGGCTTCATTGTCCTCTTTTTGAAATCTTTTGTTGTGGTTTGTGTTTTCAAGTCCATGTCCGTTGCTGCAGGGACACCTTTATAAACAACTTGATGGATATTTTAGTGCGGGATCTTCTTGGGGGAGTAAGGTGGGCTGCCCATGGTCCTATTCAAACTGCAGAGCTACAGAGAAACTGTTGTCTAGTTGTTACGTGTACAAAAGCAAGTGAATAAACAGAACAGGTTTTCTTTCCTCTCTTGAAACACTGGATAGTTTCTGACCCTTAAAGACTAGCATTTTGCTGGTAATAAAATAGAATACCTCCAACCGTTAGTCTGGATTGGAGTGGGAGGTGGTGGGGGCTAGAAGGGAAGGGAGAGAAATGTACTTGAAACAGTGTAATAAAGCTTAATTGTATTAGTTTTGAAAAAGGTTTTTGATCTTCTCTGAGGATAATTTTATTCCTATAATGGTTGGAAAGATGGAAAATGCAGCACAGAACAATCTTTTTTATTAGCTGTTGCTTTTATATAATTCTGCTTTTATTTGTTGAATGCATGGAGACCTTGACACTTATTTATTTATTTTTCCTTCCACTCTGCTAAAGCTTTCCAACTCAGGCTTAGATATATTTTTATATATCTGTGTATGTGTGTGTCAATATTAGAAAAAAGCTCTCAGCAAGGGGATGGTGGGGGAGAGATCTGAAATAGAATTTTGCTTTCTCTGCTGTTTTAAGAGTGGATGGTTGCTTGAGGTGTGGTCACTGGTAGTTCAGAGGTGTTTGGCTGTGAGTGGATGAATATGGCTCAGTGTGGAGTTAGCAAGCTGAAATTTCTCCTTCTAAGGATCAGGCTATCAGGAATTCCCCTCTCTCCTCCCCTGCTGTGCCCAGGTTTGTTTTGGGCCCACTTCTGCATGATAACAGAATTCAACAGTAGGAGACTTAGAGACTTGTTTTTGAAGGATGTTTTGAACTATTGATGTTAAATCCCAGTACCTTCCCAGTAGGATGCTAAGAATAATTGTGTTACATACTCCTTACAACATGAGAACTGCTCAGTGAATCATACACAGAGACTGTCCTGTTGTCCTCTGATAGTGGTCAGTTTGCAAAGGCTTTGAAGGAAGAGGAAAAAAAACCATCACCAAAACAAAGCCACAAAGAAAACTTTTGGAGAGCAGCTTTGAGAAGAGTCCTAAATGTTGTCATTTGGAGGCAGACACATGCCCTGCTGCACAAGAGTTTATTTTCATTCAGTATTTTTATTCACTGAAAGTTGGATTAGTGCCATTTTTCTACTATACATCTCAAGGCATTTTTCCCGTAGCCTTGTTTAGTTCTGTGCCTCCAACATCATGTGGCAGTGTGTGCCATAGCTTAACTTATATACTCTATAAATTCTCTGTTATCAGTTTCAAAATTTTTTTTGCATTTAATTCCCTTTATGTGAAAGAGATAAAAAAAATTCTCCTCATTATTCATTATCTGTAGACTTCTGTTCCCTCTTTTCCCTTCCTATCAAGCTAAGCAGTCCTTGCCTTTTCAGCCTCTGCTTGTGTGAATGATTTTTTCCAGGTTTCTCATTCTACTTGTTTGTCTTTTGGCACTTTCCCCTTAGCAGCTCTGTCTTTGAGATGTATTGACCAGAATTGAACTCAGTAGTTCCCTTGAATGCAGCAAATTGTGTGAATACATTATCCTTTTATTTTGTAATCTCTGAAAGAGTACTGTAATCTACTGGACAGAGCACAGAATTGGAAGGAAAAACCTGCTCATTTTCTAATAGCCATTTCTCTTTTGGGAGTTTGAAACAATTATTTAGTCCATCTATCTCAGTTATTCCATCTATATGATGGAATAGCTTATAATGGGAGGGCAAAGTGTTGTGAAACAGTAAAGCTATAAAAATGCTAAAAAGGCTGTGCCTTTAGTTTTGCATGAGGTGAACCATGGATGTACCTTATTTCAAACAGATCTTGAGAAACTCACTTTCTCCGGACAATCTTATTAAAATTTTCACAGGAAAAGGCACATATGAGAAAATAATTGCAGTATTTCAGCTTTTGGGATTTTCCCTGCATCTTCTACTAAAGCATTGGAAGAAATGAGACAATGAGTACAGCAGTTCTGTGTCACAGTAAGGATCCATATAGTTCAGTATGCTGGTCCTGGCTGTGGCTGAAAATGAGTGTCCAGGGATAACTGGAAGAACTGAACTGATGGGAGAAGAGGTTGTGGAGTCTCCTTCACTGGAGAGAGTCAAGGAGCATCTGGACATAATCCTGTGCCATGTTCTCTGGGATGACCCTGCTTGGACAGGGAGGTGGGACCAGATGACCCACTGTGGTCCCTTCCAACCTGGCCCATTCTGTGATCAAAGCAAGGTTATGGGGTACTTGCCCCAAATGCTTTGACCATCCTGGCTGGTCATTTTTGGAACTTCTCCTCACGTATTTACTCCTGGCAGGGTTGTGAACCAGGACTGTGTGCACAGTGCTCAGGGTACGGGGGGACCGTGAACATGTGTGACAGCTGTGTCAGAATCACTGTTTGGTTCTCTGTTTCTTTGTAGTGCCTGACACTTGATTTGCACTTCTGACTTGTGTTAAGTGAATGCCACACACTGCTGCTACTGGCAGCATTCTGCTGTTTTGAGTGCAGACTTGAATATATATACAGTGGGTGTACTGGGATTAAACCAATGCTGGGATTAGTTGCTGGGAGTATTCTTCCCACTGCACCCTTCATTGTCAGTTTGTCAGGGGTTGTGTATGTGGGAAGGGATGGTGGGCTTTGCTCTGCCTGCAGTGTGGTGCATGCTGCTTAGATTTTTTTTTTTTTTAATCAAATTTTATTGAACAAATTCCTTGCAGAGGATCATTGCACTGGTAAAACCCTTCATCTTCCTCACTTTAACTCTGATAGGTTTTTGTAGTTGTGTGTTTCTGTCTCTTGGGTCACTTGTATGTTTTTGTTTTGGAGTGCCTGAAATATTTTGGTAATCAGGAAAATGAGAGGGAGAAGCTCCTTTGAACTGACTATTTCTTATATGACTGTGTGTGATTGCAGGGTTGGAACTGGTGATGCAGACTTTCCATTCCACACCTGTGTTTCCAATGTGGCTGTCTAATTTCCAATGAGTAATCCAGTAATGAGACCTGACTAATTTGTTATAAGTGGCTAAACTTCTAACTCTGACTTGTTTCAGTAATTTTACATCTCATCCATGTAATTTGAATTATTTCATAAAATGTGTGTCTTCTCTCAACTGTTTTGAATGAGGTTTTGTACTGTAGTGTTCCTCTGGGTAGAAAGAATGAGAGTTAGACTGTAGGGAGAACTTTAGACACACTCAACTTGAGAAGCTCATGATGATGTTTTTTCATGAATTTATTTGTTACTGAGAAGCAGGGAGGGAGATGGAGGGAGCTTGTTGTAAATAGTTAACATAGATACTGCTCAGAACTGGGATTTTTGTTAGGGATTCTGGGTATGCTTTGTCCTGCTTTCTCCAAGTAGTAGAAACATCCTTTAAAAAGTATCATAAGAAAGAAGTGGTCTTTCCTGGAACCCTTCAGATGCCAGAAGATTTCACTTAGCATATTAGCTGTATACTTTCTCCCAAGTAAATATTTGTTTGACTCCTTTTGCTGTTTGGACTCTTGCTGAGTTTAACTTGACAAAAGCTGAGGGCAGTGCTACACTACAACAAAAACACGGGGCAGTGCTTTAGAATAGTGTAAAACAGCAGAGAAAGGCTGAAGGTAATCTTGGAAGATAAAGTGGAACTCCTTGCTGTAGATGATGCCTTTTCTTTGTTTGGATTTTCCTAAGCTCCAGCTCCCACGTTATCTCTTGTTAGGCGGCTGTGGACTACTGTGAGTAGTGGGTGCATTAATATGCAACGTTTTTCTGCTTGTAGTTTTTCAGAGCAGTAAGTAGCACAAGAGATATTCATAAGCTGTAGAGTATTTGTGCAAATGGGAAAGGAAGGCATTGAATACATACCTTTTTTATTAATAAGGTTGACTTCACCTTTTTCTCTGCTTGACTTCACAAATCTTGTAATTTTGTGTGTGGTATTCATCTTGTTTGGTTTGTTTAAATTAATCTCTTTTTGCCCTTGTACTTCCCGTTTAATTCATGTTTGTAAAACATTTAGGATGTGTAAAGAATGGGAGGCAAAGTTATTTTTGTTTGTTATTCTTATTGGCCTTGATCCTTCTTCTTGGAACTGTCTCTCACTTTGGTGTGCCAAGGTCACCCTTACATGCAAGTCCACTGTAATTTTTGGTTTATGGCCAGTAACTGGTCTCAAAAGTTTCTGCAGAAAAAAAGTGATAGAAGCCTGAAAAAAAAGCCTTCCAGAACAGTACATTCATGTTGGGTCTTTATCATCATTTTAAAGCAGACTCTGTGGGGCTGCACAAACTGATGTCACCTGCTAAAGGTGGGAAAGGAATTTCTATTGAAAGGGATGAGAAATCAATTCCTCAAGTTGGGATGCCAGGCTTGTCTGTATCCATGAGACCTAAGGATCACTTGCCTACCTTTGACAAAACAAGCTGTGTTCAGGTATTATCTCCAACCAAACCTTCTGCCCTCTCAGTGGGAGTTAAAGATTCAGTGCCCTTTGATAAATGAGTTGATATGTCCTGGCAGGTGTCACTGACACTATTTGCTTTCTCCTGTAATGTCTTGGGGTTGTGTGTGAGCTATTGCCATGTGTGTAAGGGCTGCTTTGTTTGCCTCTAGTCACAGTCTTGCCAGCCACCAGCTTACTGCTCTAGCCAGTGCTGTGGGTGCCTGGAGGAAGAACAGCTAGTATGAAATGAACTTCTGGTCTCAAAAAATGTGTTTCCCTTTCAGAAGAATTTCTTGTCCCCATGTCCATAATTGAACCTTACAATATTCTTTACAATTTCATTTTCATTTCTTATCTAATTTGTTTGGTTCTCTATTCATCCTCAGCCCTTCCTGCAAACCCTTCCTCTCACAAACCCACCAATGCCTTCTTTGTACTTAAAACATCTATGATCCAAAAAAGCGTTTTGCCTTTCATGCCAGTGCCCAGTTCACCAAACTGAACACAAGAATAATCCCCAGTGTAGTTTTCTGAAATAGGTTGACAAGATCCATCCTAATCATTCAGATCACTTCCAGTTGCTCAGGTTGCCTGTCTGGGGCTGTGTGGATGCTGCTCTCAGGTGGCAGTGGCTCTGTCAGTCTCCCAGGGCACAGGCTTTGATGTTTAGAGAATGGAAGATCCTGTCCTGTGTGTGAATTAAATTTCTGAATAGGAACAAACTGAAAAGGGAATGAACCTGAAATCATCATCTGAACCAGTTCCAACCTTCCATCCTCTTTTCCTTTTCAGTTTTTCTCAGACATTAAGTGTCATGCTGGGGTAAGAGCATGACAGGGAGGGCAGCATCCCTGATTTCTGCTTTCTATGGGCATCCATTAGGGCTGAACAGCATTTTTAGAGGAGGCTAATGCTCCATGTAGTCTCCCTGTCTGCAGTGAGAGGTTCCTTCCTTGCTGCCAGTGGCCAACACACAAACAGACTTCCAGTACCTTGTGCTCATTTAATGGCGTTTTTTGCTGAAAGCTTAAGAAGTTTAGTAGTTAATATACCTCAGTACACAGCTTTTAGAGATCAGATAAATTGATTGGTAATTTGATGAACTCAAAGAACATCTATAATAGGGTAACTAAAACGTGTTAGATGTCAGCACAGCCTCTCTGCCTTCTCTGCAGTGTATATGTTCTCTCTTCAATATGTGTTGACTGCTGTACAGTACATTACATCAAATTACAAGCAGCCTCTATGCAAACAGCAGCTAAGTGTTTGCTTCCTCTTCAGCCTGCACGATTAGTGCAGAGATGGGTTTGCATTCTGTGCACTGAAGGGTGAACTGTCAGAGCCTTACAGGATTTTGTTTCCCTGGCATTTAGAGTATATTTGCAGAGGGAGAGAATGATGCTTATGGGCTGCTTCATCTTGGAGGAATCCATCCTCAGGCTCGACTTGTGAAATAAATGTGGCAACGTGTGGTTTGAACTTAGTGTCTTAACACTGAATTTAGCAGCTGAATTTAGATAACAATCTGGTATCTGGTCTCATCAGTGTATCACTATGAAGACTTGTTAAAGACAGAACAAAAAGACCTAGAATGTGATCTTGTCTCTTTGTTAGAACTCAACACTGGTGCATTTGTCAAGTCTAGTCCAAAAAGAGCAAAACAAGAGGTTCTTTTGTCTTACTTCTGAGAGCTTTCCCCATTATTTAATATTTCTGACACCCTCCTTTGGCATTTTTTATTCGACCCAATTTCCCCTTAATTTCATTCATTTTCTCATTGCCTAATAGTTTAAATTTCTGATTCCTCCCTCTTTGTGCTGTTTACATGCTTGTTTATAAGCAGGATTGGTATTTATAAATGTGTGTTTGTATATTTATATAGATAACACCGTTACCAGTAAAACCAGTGCTACTTTTTCTAATGGAAAGCAGCACTTGCACACACACCTTCCCCCTCTCTCCCTGCCAAGTGTGGACACATTCACTGTCTGTCTCTCACCTGTCCTTACTGAGGTGCAGTTGTATCTCAACAGCAGCTACATCACCCTGCTACAATAAATACCAGTGCTGCCTGTTATTTTTGTGTAATTCACCAACCAGTGTACAATTAATTTCTGGCCCTGTTATTGCACTATTGGCTATTTTATGAAGCTGTAGAGAGTTAACACAGTGAATTGATTAAATATGTTCCAGACCTTAGGCTGGATTCTCTGTGTCTGCTGGGATTTTGATGATTGAAGCTTGTGCTTCTCTTGGGATATTCCATATTTAGACTTAGTCTTGGAAATTGGTTCAGGTAGACAAAACTTCCCTGTGTGTGGAATTCACTTGCATAAGAGCCTGACTTTAGGGAATCTGAGATTTCTATTTCAGCTCACAGTGGTCCTTCCACATGTGGCAGGAAAAAGGCATTACTATTGTGACTTAAAAAATAAAACCAACACTGGGATTAATTTTGAAAAGGTCCTTAAAATTATGGCTCTGCTCATACAGAATATGCTGACATCATGTTAATAGAAAACGTGCCTAATAATTACTCTATAAATTGACTCCCCAGAACATCTCAAATTTGTGCTGAATTAAGTTGTCCTAAGATCAGACTTTAAAAAGGAACTACTCCATATTTACAGTGGTTGTACCTTCTGAAGTGTTTAGTAGTTTACTGTGGGTGTGTTAAATACATGTTTCATGACAGCCTGGGGCCACTTCTCTGAAGGTTTTTTCCCCATCTGCCAGTCATTTTAAAGAAACATAAATAAAAGAGCTACTCCAATTTCTTGAACATATAATGCACGTTCCCCAGAGACCAGGGTGACTCAGAAGTAGCTTGTAAATAACATGTTCAATGTTTTTAAATAGATGTGTGCCATCAGGCTTGCAGTGAGGTCTTCAGCCACAGCAGACTTGCTTTGCCTGTCGCAGAATCTCCTGATTCCATGATGAGGAGGAGTGGGTTTTTGTTTGGTTGGGTTTGGGGTTAATTGGTGGTTTGCCCACACGTTCTGCTGCCCCAAGGATGATCCCAGCTGCAGTTTCCCATTAAACACCTTGGCTCAAATGAAGATTTCCTGGCTCATCCATTTACATTTTAGCCTCATTGTAAATAAATATGAAATAATGGCTAATTTTGTTTTGTTTTAATTAAAAATAATAAATATGCATCTCATATGCAGTAGAACCATCTGGGAGTTGAACCCTGACAAATGTGGGGAGGAGGTTGTCCTGGTAGGTGTTCAGCAGTGGAGTGGCCAGCAGGTAAAAGATGTTGCCCTGCACAGGGGACAGCAACAGTGAGGAATGGCCACAGAGCCAGGACACACTGTGAAGCTGCTGAATCTGTGCCCATCTCCAAGAGGCCACAGAGGAGCAAGAGATGGGAGAAGAAAATGTGGGAGCTGAGATAAAACTCTAAGCCTCTGCTTTGAGAAGACTTGTAATAATAACTAGGTTATTTTGTGAGAAGAGCTAGCTTTTCTTTTCTTTCCCAATTACTGCATTTCAGGTCTTTTAATAAGAAAACCAGCTTAATTCCTTCTCCTTTCTTCTCCCTCCCCATTCTTCTGAACAGAAGCCAGATTTTTTTCTTTCATAATTTCAAGCTGCAAGGTTGCTTTGAGCTTGCATGCCTGGGTCAATTGAGGAGTGCCTGGGCTGTGGATTTTTTTTTTACCCCTAGAGATGTCTCATGATGTACTGGATGGTACACAGAAATCATCTAATTTACCCTGACATGCAGCAAGCTTTGAGCTGGCTGGACTGTGCTTCTTGATCAGAGAAGACTACTCATATGGGCGTGTAAAAATGCTGTATTGTGTGCCTGTCTGAGCATGTATATGCATTTTTTAACCTCATTTTTTATAATAGCTAAGTATACCACAGAATTTCCTTTGTCTCTTTAGGGAATTACATGTAGCATATGAGACCTTTCACCTTTAGGTCATTTGTTGAGATGCAGCTTCCGTTTGCAGCAGTAGAAAGCCATTACTGCCTGATGGCCAATCAGTCATTTGTGTGGCACTGAGATAACTCTTCCTTCACTTAGAGACAAGGGTTTGTTGCAGGAAGAACAAAACAAATCCCCCATAATAGTGTCCTAAATGCCGATGTCTGTGATAGGCACAGGGCATCCCAGGGAGGAACACAGCTTTTGTCCTTGCTGGCTGAAAGCAGAACTGTGCTGGGTTTTAAGTTTGTATGTTCATTTTTTCTGCGAGGAGAGGATTTACCTCCAGGTCTGAAGTGTTTGTGGTGTTTGCTTTTATTCCCTCTTCTTGTTCCTCAGCAAGAGCATAGTTCTGCCCCTTCTTTGTGTTCCTGTTGTCTGAGCTCAAGCTGTCTCCAGTTGAAGAGCTTGAATTTTTTACTTGGTCTTGTCCAGATATAGGTGAAATACTGATTTTTTTTTTTTTTTCATGCGCATGAAAAGAAAATCCATTTATAAAAAACAATGTTTCCCAAGCCTTTTTCTTACAAAGTTTATCAGCTACAGCAGCAAACCCCTGATAATTAGGATCCTTACACACTGAAGTTTCTTCTGGAACTTCAAGCCTACCTATAAAAGCTTTCCTTTTCGTTTAATGCCAAGTTCAAGGTCTGTGGTTGCTTGTATGCAATAATCCTTACTGTCAGACTGTGTTTAGAGATTAAATTCTGTGTAGGTATAGCTTGCATCTGTGGGTGTGTGGTGCACTGTGCGTGTGACATTCTTCCATATACACTCCTGAGAAGCTGTGGCCACAAGATGTTGTGAGATTTTTGAGGTTTAATATTAATAAGTAATTATTCCTATTATTGTTTAATGGGCTGAAAGTAAGACCTGCCTTGTTGCTTTTTCTCTGCCTGGATTCTGTAATGAAAGTACCATAACTAAGCTGGTGGTGGCTGAAAGCTGTGTAAGGCCATGGGTGACATCCTGCCCCAGGGTTGTGTCCAGAGTGGTCTCTGCCAGAGTACAGGAATGAAGGAGTTGTGTGGCTGCTCCTGCTCTCTGTAGGTGTTTGATTTTCTTGTTAGTATTGACAGCTTCATAGCCCTGCTGTGAAAATGCCCCTCTCCATTAATTGGAGGTCTGTGGTCCTTCTGGACTTCTCTTTGGAGCCTTCCCTCTTTGCCAGCTGCAGAGGTGTCTCTTCAGTGCCTCTACAGGAGGCAGAACAGGTGCATTAAAAAACAGGTGAAAGAGAAGATTGCTAAAAGCAGAGAGAATGAGACTGTCAAATGATGGAGAGGAAATTGCTTAGAAATATTTTCTGATTTCTTCCTTATCCCTTCTCCCCTGCTTTCTCCTTTGTCCTTCTTGTGGTTTATTTTTATCTTAGGATAAACATTGTATTTATTTTCTGTTTGCTGCGTGGCAAATTTCAATCTTTTGAATAGCAAAATACAAATAAAAAGTACTAGTATTCCTTTCTCTGGAATAACTGATGCCTTGCAGGGTGAACTAGAGGTTATGCAGCAGTGGTATTGTAAAGGCAGGCCAAAGGAAGCTGTGTTAATCCATTTTCTTGTTATCAATGTTTCGTTTCATATTTTATTTTCCTTTCTAAATAGTAATCAATATTTCTTTGTAGAAATAGCTTAACTTTTTTTTTTTGCCACCTGTAAAATACATTGTTGCTTCATAATGTTTGTCCAACTATCACTACTAATAAGGGAGAATGACATAAAGTTATCCTTTGTAATACTCTTTTTGAACTGTGGAGCTGGGAACTTTTTCCAGGTATTCATTAACTGAGGTTTCTAGCTCACTGGAAGATAAGTGAACATTGTCCCCATTTTAAAAGTGAGACCTTAATGCTTAAGGTTAGTATTTTCTATAATAGTTTTTGTCTCTTCACTTTTTGGTTATCTGGGTATAGTGTATTTCTTCAGATGTGCTGATTACCCATAAGTTGAGCTTGAAGTTTTGAATAATGAGCTCCTGAGCATCTCCAGACAGAGCTGTGAGCCAGCAGGCACTTCTGAAAGTGCGGATTTGTCTGTGTCATTAACCGTGTACAGTGACCTGTGAAGTCCTAGCAGTCTTTTTGGCTGTAATCATTAAACCAGCCTCTCCTACTGGATAAAATGGGAAGAGAGCCTGCAAGCACAGCGAGAGAACCTTGACTGAAAATACAAATATCTTCAGAAAATGCTCTGGGAGTAATAGTAATAAAGAAAAAGTACAGTGGCAAAATAAATTGCTGCTGATACAATTTTTCTTCCTCTCTCAAGTTTGCCTCTAGTATGGCAGTTTGTCTCCCTTCGATAAATAAATGCAAAGATGGGAATTGCTGCCAAAACCTGTCACATTTCTGGAACTTTCAGCCCCTGATTATTCACATTAAGCCTCTCCCCCCCCCCCCCCTCCCCCCAGTAGTACAGTATTCTGAATATGTACACCCACCATTCTGTCAGATCTGTGCAGTCTGTGTCTGGTTCATCTTCTGTGTCTTTGATGTGCTCCATAACGTAGGCAAAGAGAGGTCTGATAGTCTCTCTAAAAACCTGACAGTTTGTGTGACAATCTGTCCACGAATCCACAGGCTCCTTGTCAACCAAATGAGCCTTTGAATATCAGAGGTTTCAGAACAGCGCTTGCAGCATTGCATATGCACCAAGGGGAGAGTACAACAGGCTTCCTTGTAACCTGAGAGATGTCTGCATTTTCCTTAATCATTCCAGGGACATCTCATCATTGCTTGTTGGCTGGTTCTCAGCCCCGCACATGTCGGGGTTATTTAGCAAAGCATGATTTACTGGAAACTGCACATGGAGAATAATTTATAGTTGGGGGTAGAGGAAAAACCCTGGGAGGGGGTGGAACTTCCAGGCTTTGGCTTACTTCTGTTTTTCAGTGTTTTTTTGTTTGTTTCTTATAGCAACTCTCTTCCCTGCAGTTCCTTTACCCATGCAAGTGTATGGATGTGATGTGTTTTCTTCAGTATTCTCCAGTTCTCTTGCACATCCTGTAGCCTTGGGTTCCTCTGTTATGCCTTCCTCTGGGAACCCAGTGTATTGCATTCCTTAGCTACCTGTTATGTAAAAGGATGGGGTCATGAATTTAACTTACCTTTTCTTTAAATTGGGACAGGAACTGTTAACTGGGCCAGCTGCTGCAGTTTATAAATGGGACTTAGGGATATTCTGAGCAGTGAAAGATGGAAGTTTTAGCTGCAGCATGACTGTCCGAGGTGGTGGGAGATTTGTTGGAGCCTCTGTCAAATACCAGCTTTAGCATGACAGCATTAAACCTTAGTTAAAATGTTCCTTCCTTCCTTCCTTCCCAAAATAAGCTCCTGTGACAGGCCTGACAGGGGAATGTGTTTCATATCTTTTTTATTGTATGACAAGTATTTGATGGCTGCCAATTTTGTTTGGTGGAGTTCTTTTCCCTCTTTATCCCCCCTTGAAAGCGCTGGTCAGCCTTTGAGTGAAACTTCCACCTGCATTTCTTAGTGCTCTTGGTACTCTGGCAATTTCCTTTTTTCTTCTCTGTTTCCCTTAGCATCGATTCTCTGCATTCCTGTCACTCTCTCATGGACAAAGCCCAGTTGTTTGTAGGTAGCATCCTGTGATCTTGGATTTCATCCTGATTGTGTGGTGGATCTGCTGGTAGGACCCAAGTACCCTTGCAGGATGAGCTGTGCAGCTGCCCAGCACAGGTGCTGGGATTTGGCAGGCAGTGCTGTGCCCTTAGTGCCATGGGCACCACGTTATCTGTGCAGGTCAGCCATGTGCAGGACTTCTCTGAAGCAGATGCTGAAAACTCTTGATGTTTAATCAATGCCTGGGAAGCCTGTTTACCTGCACTTGTCAGGTGTAATTGATTCAGGCATTTACTGTGAATTCCTCACCTTAGCTAAGCTTCCAGCTGGGAGGAGAGCAGGGTGATACTCCCCTACAGCACTACTGGCATTAATCTGGGCCTTTCACAATGCTGTTGCTGTCCTTGTCAGAAAGCCTGAGTTACCTGCTGGAATTTTATGGCCTTTCTCTTTGAAGCTGCTTTTACTTTCTAGAGTATGTTTAAAGAACTGGCAGTGCTTTGTTTGTACTCTTTCAGAAGGGTGTGCTTTAAAGCAACCTCATATAAATGCAGTGTTTCTTTCTCTTTTCTCCTTCTTCCCCTTTTAATTGCTTCTGTAGTAATAATTTCTTTTTTGCTGGTTGCCTTTCTGACTTGAAGATAACATTAGGCTTTTCTGCATGTTTCCAGTGAGGCATTTGAAGCTTTTGGAAGTACCTAATACCATTTTGCTGTGGGGTACCCGTTTTTAATTAGACTCTTCCTAGGGTACCTTCACAGACAGTCTGATTCTGGTGTGGGATCACAGCCTGGGTCTGTAAACCCATTTTCACTCAGATGGAGTATCTCGGTGTGGGACCCTGGTTCTGGGAAGTCTGGGATGTGTATTTTTATTTGAGTCACCGTGTGCTTTAGGGATTGTAGCTTAACCTTTTTGTACCTACTTTGTTATCTGCAGGATAAACCCAATCATGTTCTTCTCTCCAGCTCTGCCTCCTTCAAGCTTTGTGGAGATAGGTGTTCTTTGGGATTTTATCTTTGAGAAGCTTTCTAGATAGTCTACAGAATTAATATTTTGCTTTCAACTCAGGATAATATTGCAGACATGAGAATCTGTTAAAAGAGGAATGTACTTCTGCTCCTGACTAGTTTAACTTGCCTGTGTTCTTAATGTGGACACTACTCTCTTTATGCCTTCTCTGAATCTTAATCCAAAATTTATGATCTCACAGCTTATTGCCGAAGGAAAGAATAGAATGACACAAATTCAATGCTCTCATTTCATTATTGGTCTCAGCGGGAGGAGTGGATGAACCCACACATGAACAGCAAACAACAGTGCTGTGTTTAGAAGTTGGCTTTGGCTGAAAAAAACCCCTTTTTGCCATATCAGCAAGCTGTTTGTAGTTCCTTGCATCTTTTCTCTGTTACCTTTTAAGAAAAAAAGCATATGAATTTTCAAAAAAGCCATTTAACCCTTAACTTCTGTGCTCTAGTGATACGCTCTATAGGCATGTTTCTCTTCCTTGTTAATTGTCTTTTATTTTTATGTGCACTTGATAGGAAGGAGGAAATGTGAATGATCTCTTTGAGCTAACTGCTTGCTGATACCAGCAAATGGGCTGAGCAGAAACGCCAAAGGAGTGAGCTCAGGAGGTGAAGAGATTGTTTCTTGCAGCATATTCTGAAATTCCCAAACTCCCTGTTTTGGACCAAAGCTGATAGCAGTGATTGATTGTGTGGGTTGATTTTAACACATCCGTCGGGTCATCCAGTGAACAGATTGGTTCGGCTCATCTGCCTCTGTACCTGTGGGAGGGATGCAGGTACTTGGGGTAATTTTTCAAACCTGCTAGGAGCCATTTGCGTGAGACTTCTGAGTGGTGAGAATGAACAGCCTGATCTACAGTGCGTGTGAAGCAGCGACCTACTGAGGTGTGGAGAACCTGGGTGTACCTTTGCTTCCCTGAGGCACGGCTGGAGCAAAGGTGGCTCCTGAAGCTGGCACTGAGCGATGGTTCTCTGCAGCTTCCCAGAGTTCTCCTGGCAGCAGCTGCATCCAGGGCATGTGTGGGTTGCCTGTCCTTAGGAGTGTGCAGGCAGGCCACAGTTGTGCTGCTTCTCAGGATGGTGTGAGATCTTATTTCTGGCTTCAGAAGCAACTGGACACAGGAGTTTGAATGTCTTCCAGCTGACATTTGGTATGTAAGAAGTAATCTTAGCTTTCCTTACCTGTTTCTTTCAGAAATTTGAGGTGTCCTTGTGGGGCACACCGTGTATTGCCCCGCTCACAGCCGTGCCTCTTGTGCTCTTTTGGGTTTGAGAGAGGCTTGTAAGGGCATTTTGCTGCAAGCTGGTGAGCATGGATGTGAGGAGGAAGGATTGAAGCAACATGTCTGTCAGGTATGAGGCAGATTGTACCATCTAATCTCTCGGCTGTCGTCTGCAGCATTTGTCAAGGCCTCCACTGCCCTGCTCCGTTTCATCAGAGCTATCACTGGCATTCATCTAGGCTGGCAGCATTTCAACAGCTGTTAATCCGCTTTGTATCTTTAAACACTGTGACCACTGACAAGCTTCTATACTCTGAGGTGTCAAAATACCTCAAGATACCTGTGGTGATGGTGGTGGGGTTTCTTGGTTTTAAATCAAGACATCTTCCAATCTATTGACCCGGCCTGACCCTGATGGAGAAATCTTTGTCCCAGTGTCAAGTTTTTAATGCTGCTGCTTGATGTTCACAAATAATTTCACCTAAAATCTGATTAATTTAAATTTCCTCATGCTTGTTTTGCTCAGTTTTCTGTTTTACATGTTACTGCAAGTAGCACATGTTTCACTGAAGTTGTAAGGAGTGTGGTTTAATGTCAATGTGAGAATGAGCTGGCAGGGTTTTCTCTTTATGTTTCAATTACTTTCCCTCCTGAAATAACCCTGAGAACTCAGTCTTCTGCTAAAATGTTTTCTTACTTTCTTTGCTATATGTTCTGGAAAGGGCCTGGGCAGTGTAGTGAGGTGTAGTAGTGAGTGCTGGAGTTTCTTTGCATGTTTGCAGCCAAGGAGGAATGCTGAATTAAAATTACTCCAAATTTAGCTCTAGGTTTTAAAATTGATTCCCTTTGGAAGGGAATTTTTAGCACAAGGGTGTTTTGGAAGAGTGGAGAGCAAGGGTATAGCAGCAAATCTGTTGTAGAAAAACAGCAGGGTAAAGGAAAATGGTTCTCTTGCACTTTGGGCTCTGGTTATGTATTTTTACAACTTCTTGGTGTTTTTATTATTTGCTACAAACCATCATTTAATAGCAGGGAAAAATCTTTCAAACTAACATTTCTTTGCTTAGTTTGTTTGTCCTCTCTGGAGAGCTCTCTCCCCGTATGACAAAGCTCTAATGTTCTGAAGTTGATTCCCCTAAGGCTCAGCTTTATTGAGAGAAGTGAAACATTTTAGGTGGTTCATTCATTCTTTCTGTGTCTTTTGTTATTTGAGCCTTTACGGTGTCCTTTGGTCATGTTTTTAAACTTATTTCTGCAACTAAGACTGCCAGGAGCTTTATTTAATAATAGTTGAGGTCTCATGTTCAACTTTTTCTTTGTGAGCTGCCATTTTATCTCAAGCATCAAATATTGTGAAAGTAAATTAAAAGCCGCGTTCGTGTCTTGTAATTTTGTGTGGAATGTTCTCTCTTTTACTGTACCACTGAATATCATTTTATGAAGACAGAGGACTTCACTAAGACTACAGGAAGCTCAGACTTTGTTTCAAGTGCAAATACCACACCTTGATCCTGCTGAATAGCCCTTGTGTGGAGGCGACCCTGCTGAAGTTGGGGGAAGTGCTCAGGTGGTTCCTGGCTTAGCTCCTCATTTGCAGCTGTATTATAAAGCCTTCTAAAGTTCTAGGTCACTGGAACGTTCTCTCCTGCCATAGCATGGTGGGTAAACTGCTGAAAATGAAGCAGATCTTGTGTCTGAAGTAGTATAGATGAGAATCTTTGGAAAATTATTTTCTGTTAGTAAAAGCCCCAGATCACAGAACTTGCTGTGCCTGTGCCCATGCTGAAAGGTCCTTCTCTTGCCCGTTTAGCCCATTTGTTGCTCATTTAATGTTTGGAGCAAAAGGGAATGTGACTTTCCCAAGGTTGGAAAGGGTCTAAAGGTCAAGGAAAATGTATTTTAAAAATCTGCTTGTTGAACAAACTCCAGTTTAAATGGTAGCCCCCTGTTTTTATTATTTGGGGAAGCATTTAAAGGTGCTGATTCATAGCATTAGAATATTATTTTATTGGGTTTTAGAGTTTTTGAAGGGGAGAGGTCTGAACCAACAGCAAGAGGCCCAATTGGATCACATGGAAAGATGTTTCCTTTTCGTTTTTAAAACTCAGCAGCTTTATCTGCAGGTTGAAGATGTTCTATGCCCCTCCTCAAGGTTTGCCTGATGCCTCATGGCTGCTTTGAGACCAAGTATTTCCTCCTTTCCCTCACTGAAATTCTTGTCTCTCTGTTCAGGCTCTCACTTTGCCTGCTTTTAGCAGCTTCAGAATTCAGAACTAAAGCCCAGGTTCCTTTCCCAGCTATTTTTGTCCATGTCCATAGTTGAAGATGAGCATGACCACAGTACTGGGCAGTTGAACTCTCTCTAATAACCTAGGTAAGGCTGTCCTGCAACCACTTTAATTGACAGTACATCCAGCAAATGATTCTGTAGGCTATCATTACTCTGTTTAGGTGGGTTAAATGGGACCTTATGCTGGGTCTCACGTACAACATATTTGTTCCTGTTTTCCTCTCCCGCTGCTGTTTCACTGCAGAGTGCTGCAGGCTAATAGTATCTGACAGGACTACTTCCTATTGCCTGAAAAATGCTTAAATTTGCTACCTTGCTTTCTCTTTTTCCCAGTTTCTCTCATTCTGATGTCTCAGATCCAGTCCCTTTGAGAAATCAGACAGTATGAAATATGAAAATTGCTTGGGTAGTAATTGGAGTAACGATGAGACCTTTGAAGCCCAATGGAGATAACGCTTACATCTACTTATTCACATTATTTAATTTTTAATGGCAAATTTAATTAATGAAGCACAGGTCTTGTGGTTTCATGTGTGAATAAGTAACAGCAGGGAGCTGTAAGTCATGAGGTCTGTTTACAGGCCAGAGAAAAAGGTGCCATTAAAAGCTGAACTTTCCAATATAGGAAGGAGAAAAATGGATTTAATAGCATTGAAGTTTGACCACTCTGTAACAAGTAAGTAAACAAAAACATTAATGATAATTTGCAGTAAAATGCATTTTGACGTGGTTAGCTCTCCATGATTTCTCAGTTTAAATCTGTCTCCTAGGTCAAAGTTTGAAAAAGCAAACTCTGTTCTGATTCTTTTGGTATGTAACATAAATTCAGGCAGCAGAGATAAAGCGCTTAAAAAGAGCACCTTGAAGCCCAGGCTCAGAAAACCTTTATAAACCTTCCAATTAGGTGAGCCTCACACAACTTCAGAGATACAGGCAGCTGTTATCCCTCACTTGCAGATGGAAAATGGTGACTTGCCCAAGATTGCACAAGTGGCAGAACCACTAATAGAACTTGAGTTATATCTGTCCTTTCCTTTTTCCAACCACTGAACAGAATGTGTCAGCTTATCATGTGCAGGACCACAGCTGCATTTATGGGAAAATAAATGAAGAAGAGCAAGAATAGTCTTCTGTATAAAATGACCAAATTTGGGGAGAGACGAGATAGCAGCTCGAACTAGCCCTAAATGAATAGCTGTCCTCGCTTTCAATACCATTTTGTCACTTTTTTGGATTGATTATTGCATATTTTCTGCTTGTGCCTTTTCAGAGTAAGAACCTTGTAGATGAGCTTTGAGTGAGGCAGTTGCCAGTGGAATCCAGCAGCTTTGCCTAAAGCAGCTGTATCAGCGGTTTAGCGACATGAGACCTTGTAGTGCAGTCTCTGGGAGAGTGCAGCCATTCCCTCCTGCTCATTGTGCCTGGGAGGCTCCTCACTGCAGTCCAGAGGAGGAATTCATCCTCCACATTTAGCGACTGAGCAGTTGTGAGCTAAAACTCTTTCTGTTCAAGTTCAGGAGAATTTAATGCAAACCTCTTAAGCCCTGCAGCAAGACACTCCAGACTCCGTTTGGCAGCGCCTTAACTGAGACCTGATACGCCTCCTGATGTTGTTAAAAGGGAAACAGGCTGCATAATTTTCTTCTAAGGAATAAGTAACATAAGTAGAAGTACTGAAATGTAAAATGGATTTTCCAGTGCTAGCAGCCAGTTTTGATACTTGCATGTCAGTAACTTACAAGAGCCTTCACAGCAATTAATGAAAGAAGAGAACAAAACATGACCGAATTCAAAATAATGCTGTGCTGGAAATGCCTTGTTTTTTGTGGTTACGTGGAATAACCAAAGCTCATGTTTGGTTGGTAGCAACCTTTCTCCCTCTTTCCCTTCACAAAGGTGAACCTTGCAATGAAGGGTATGTTGTGTTATTGATGCATTTTGCTGAAAATAAAATCGACTCTTAAGTATTTCTGGTGTTCTTTTAACTGCATATTCTGTTTGTTGTTGGAAATTGTTATTAATTATAGAAGATGACTTTGTGACAAGATCTGAGATATCTTTTATTTTTAGAGCTGAGCATTCTATTCTTTGTTTCAGAATGCAGAGATCTACAAGCTGACGTCCGAGCAGTATCAGGAGGCAGCCGCCAAGGCAGAGGAGCGGATAAAGTGAGGAGCCATGTTTGTTCTTTTCAGCAGTTCCACTTGCATTTCATAACATTTTTTGTGTAGCTTCTGGACGTTCCTGTAAACAATGTGTGAAGTTACTTCCTGTCAGGTACTGAGGGGGCTGAGGAGGTGTAAGCTGGCATGCTCCTCTCTTTCTGTGCCAAGCTTGAGAGAGTTTAGTATGAAGTTGATAGAGCTTGCAAAGAAGGGAGAGGAGAGGGACTTTAAAAATTAATATTAAATAGGAATATTCACTAGGGTTTTCGAAATAGCAATGGAACATGTTTAACCTATTCCAACTTTGACCCATTGTGTTTAACCTACACGCTGCAGCATGGGGGTGATGGGGGTGGGAAGAATTGTACCACTTCTGAAGTTTTCATTGTCCAGGAAAAAAAAAAAAGGTAAACAGTCTAAATCTCATCCCTATTAGTTTCAAATTAGAGTTGTAATTTTCATGAATGCTTTCTTAGAATGGGTACAATGATTTTTCTGGTCTTTTTTATTTGCCTTAGCACAATAAGTGGACTTTTAATGTTGCCTTTTTACCATGAGCATATAGAGTGTTAAAATTATATTTGTATTTGCCAGTAGTGTTATATTACTTATTGTTCCACATGCACTAACAGCTGCCCAAGAAAAAATATTTTCTATAATTCTTTAATATTAATGAGACTAAAGCAATTATGCTGTCAAGAGCAGCACTCGGATCTCAGTTGGGTAAACAGTTGGCCAACATGCAATAAACTGGAGTAGCAGCATATGTAGTCCGGTTGGGTCCAATCCAGACTTTACAATACTTAATTGCATAAATAGATAATATAGTAGTGATGAATATGTTAGTGGGGTGTGCAGTATATTGTGCTGTCTTTATTTAAAATTAAGTTTGACTGCCAAAGCATCACATAACCTGTTGTAATTTCACGTTTTTGTTTGGACAGTCAAGCAATAAGTTGCTAAAGAAGCCAAAACAAGGCAGCTAACACATTGCTTGCATTTCCATCCTGTTTTCCATAGCAGAATTCTAAATTATCTTTTGAAATAAAATTTAAAAAATTCATGGGACATAATGTTCTTATAGTCTCTGATTAATTTAATCTTTTCTTGGATTTGCTTCTGCAAATGTGTGATCAGTTGTTGTGAACTTGTGTAATTGTGATTTATCCTTGTGACTTGGTAAAGGAAGCAACTGGGACTTGGGATTATGTTCTTCACATGCAGACTGTAACTACCTTATTTTTTATAGGTAGTCTGAAGGTTGGTTCTTGATGTTTCCGTTTCCTTAGGTCTGTTCTGTTTCTTGTGGAAATGAAGGCTGGTAATGTAGGAAACTCAGGAATGCAACCATTTCTTACAAAGGTTAGTGGCAGAGACCAACACAAATGCTAATGA
Organism: Trochalopteron elliotii; assembly: GCA_024734555.1. NCBI lineage: Eukaryota > Metazoa > Chordata > Aves > Passeriformes > Leiothrichidae > Trochalopteron > Trochalopteron elliotii. The sequence continues at coordinate 1,844,732 of JANPWX010000651.1, read as the reverse complement.
ATTCTTTCATTCAAGATTCAGAGAGTGTGCTTGTGGTCTCTGAAGGGTTTCTTCCCCTTTTCTTTGAGCCTTTGTCATCTAATAGTCCCTGGCTTCTGGCCTTGTTGTATAGTGCTCTTCTATTTGATGGCAATATGAACTTGAGCTATTATAAAGGGACAGATTCCTTGGGCTGTCTTCCATGCAGCAAAAGGAGACACCTGCCCAAATGCGAATTTTGTGTGAAAAAATAATGTGCCTGGGGGTGTCTTGAAAAGGAACAGGATGAGTGGTGTGAGTGAAACTGAGGGTGAAGTCGAGTATCATGCAATCTAGTTCTTTACAGTAGAAATTGCCAGCAGTAGCCAGGATTCCACTGAGCTGAGCATTGGAGTTCATGATCTGGGACTAATAATGCCCTTTGATAATTGTACGTCCAGGAAGAATCACTGTTTTCCCCCCATCAGCCTGCAGTACATCACTTCCATCAGCATGCAGTGACCCTTTTCAGATTGCTGCTTTGTGTACAACACACTGTGCAAACACTCCTAAAGTGTTCTTGTGCCTCACATCTGCATTGTGATATGGCTGAGACTGGGCCAGGGAAAGGTTCCTTCCTACACTGGCATCCATGCTCAATTGGTAGGACTTGAAGTCTGTGTGTTCTGAGGTTCTCTTGTTAGGCATCCTACATTCAAGTCTTTCCACAGCCTGTTTATGGTAATAACCTACAAGATCCTGTGGCTTCAGTAGGAGGAATAGTTTGCTCACCCTGTTTTGAACTTTCATATTAGACATACGAGCACAGTAGCTGCTAAGATAGGTTAGACTGATTTATGCAGGTCTAGTTCTTTGGTTTGCAGGAATACACTGACATTTCTGCAAAATTATGTGAAATGGAATATTAGCCGAAGTATGAATGAAGTATAGGTCTGCCTGTTTCTGGTGTTGGACTATGATATCTCCTTAAGGAAAGGAAACCACGAGTGGCACTTTCTCCATCTGCGGAGTCCATATCCTTCACCATAGTGTCTCTTCCTGAGCTTCTGTTATCCCTGTTACACTGAAGAAGACCTGCCCCTGGCACTTGTTCCTTGTGAGAACAAGTATTTGTTCTCCTCTGCCACTGTGTATCAGCAGAGCTGATGGAGGAAAAGGGAAATAAGCTCTTTCCACAATGAGTACCCTGTTTTTCAGAGTTGGTGTCGAAGCAAAGAGAAGAAATATCTGAAATAAAACCCCAGTGTTTTCTTGGTGTTTAATGACTTTTGTAATTCTTTTATCAACACTTACAGCTCAGCACAAGTGGTCAAGTGTTTCATGGACTGTTTTGACTCCTTAGTGATTGTCAAGCATTGCAGGATTTAGGAATATTGTGCACTTTTCCACCAGTGACCTTTCACAGCCTGCCTATGAAGTAGGCGAGTAAACCTTCCTGTATCTCATTGTATAAAAACAGAAGTGCAGTACTTAGTGCTGAGCTTCATATTAAATCACTGACACAGTTATTAGCTCTTGGTTTCCACTTTGAGGCTTGATGTCTGCATGGCCTGGGTTATGCAATAGACTTTGTTCCTCACCTTTTCACCTGAAGCCAGCCTGCTCTCGTCTCCACACAGCCCTATCAGAGTTCCTCTTTCTCCTTTGTTCTAGGCTCTGTCCAACCTGTTTTATTTCCTCCCAGAAAAAAGATCCTAGCAACAAGATACCACTGAGCACAGCTTTCAGCACCTTAAGCAACTTGCCCTTGTTGCTTGCATGCTGTGGTGAATTGGACAGTTGCCATGGACATATTGTCTCAACTATGTTGTTATAATTGGTGCATTATTATTTTTCTCTTTTGTTAGCCAACAGAATTAAAGTCAGGGGACCTAGAACGTCCCCTTGCCTTCTTTCCCTGCTTAGCAAACTGCACACATCAGTAACCACCCACAAAGGAATCAGCGTGTAAATAAAAAGCCAATGCTCCCCACCCTTCCCTTCGTTCCACATCCTTTTCTCAGTGTTCATAGAGCCATGACTCAGACTGGGTTTAGAGAAGACAACTTGCTAATCCCCTCCCTGCTACAGAGAATAAAATGGCATTTCATTCCAAGCTCTATTAATGCACTCGCTCTAGGGATAAAGCAGCACTCCCAAAAGGCAGTGGCCAAATTTTCTTTCTGTTGCGTTGTCTTTGTCTTCTTTTGAGTGTTACATTTAGATTAGCTTCTGAGGATTAAATGTTATTACGGTCCCTGGATCTGTTAAGGGGAAGGAAAAAAACCATCAAAGAGGTGATGGCTTAGTGCAGCACTCTGGATTTATGCTCAAAATGCTGGGTTGGGGGGTTTTTTGTTTTTGTTTTTTTTCCTTTTGGTTGGTTGGGTTTTTTGTGGATTTTTTTTTTTTTTTTTGGTTTCTTTTCTTTTGTGAAGGTTGTCTTATCACTTTTTTAAAAAAATTATGTATTTTTCTAGTTGTTACTTTTGGGTGCAAGAATTGGCCTGGATGGGGGTGTGACTCTAAAAGGTAAAGCTGCAGGAGTCGGGTGAGAGGATTAGGAAGCTGTTAAAAGATAAAATTGTTGTGAAGCTGTTTCCCTCTGAGATCTCCCTGTAGTTTTCAGAACTGTTTCTGAAGCTGCTTAGTGATGACTGTTGCTTTTGCATGTTGTCCTGAGAGGACTGCATATGCTTTGTGCTGTTATCAAAGAGTGCATAAAGAATATCAGTATCTTATCCTGGTGGAGATCAGTTGTGAATCCAAGGCAGCTTTCCAGTGGAGAAACTGCCAAAGATATTTACTCCATATAGGACTTACTGTGTAAGAGTTTCATTTAATGGTCCTAAGATCTTTAAACATAATGGAAATGAGTATTTAAGGTGATTACGTTAGAGAAACCAGCAAGTAGTAAGTGTCCTCCTGGCTGAACATGAAGCAGGAAATGACACTGACTCAGGGTAGGGGAAGAAAGTTTGTAGATGGATTGTCTGCTGGCAACAGGGAATGTATGGCTTGCTTTTGGTACTCATGGAAATGAAGGTTTTATTGAATTGCACAAGATTTTATGAGGCTGAGGACCCCTCAGAATGGCAAGATTAACTGTACCTAGAGAAACTTAACTTTTTTGTTTCTTTACATAGATCTGTTTATAAAGTTTACAAAATAGTTATGTAGTGATACTTGAGTTGGTTAATCTTGAAGTCTATGAGGCCTTGGGTATTTCAGCAGAGGACTGTGCCCAGGAGACAAGGTCTGAAACAGTTATATGGACAGTTGTGAAGCCAAAGGAGAAGGGTAAAGACATCATAGTTTTCAAACAAAATTACTCTGGGATTTTTCCTATCATTAGATTAGATAAATGATTAATTTAGTGTTGAAATTAAGAACCTCTCCAACAGGGATTTAAGAGTTTTCAGGAATGAGAGATTGATTATTGCTGGAAGTTCATCCATAACCTTACCTCAACATAGTGTTTTTGTGCCCTGCAATGATGATACCTTCACCAAAATTATTTGACTTTGTCCCAGTCTTGTTCTTCCTTTGGTGCTTGGTTTGTGCTAGTTGTTTCTTCTTCTGTCTGCACTGAGTCTGTTTCATAATCTTTAGATAAAGAGATGGGATTAGTCAAAGCTTTTCTGTTTCCCACTTTTATAAAGTTCCTCTTAGTAGGGAATTAAAATATTCTCTAAGAGATTATAATGCATGAGTTTCCTCAAAGTTATTTCAGGAGACAGAAAAGTATATGGGTGAATTTTGCCTTTGTGTCATTTCACATGGTGTACATTTTACTGAAAGAAAGTTCTGATCGTTTTCAGTTCTGCTTCACAAAGTTTTTCACTCATTACCTTAGCATGTTAACATTTTCTGTATGAATTCTGGAAGACCTATTGTTAAGCAACTACTTTTACCAGTGACTTGATTTCACAAAATCACAAGGTTGGAAGAGACCTCCAAGATTATCAAGTCCAAACCAGCCCTAACACCTTGACTAAACCATGGTATCCAAGGGTGCTGATTCCACCACCTCTCCGGGCAGACCATTTATCACCCCCGGCAGTACTTTATCACCCTTTCTGTAAAAAGCTTTTTCCTAGCAACGTATATTCTCCTACTGCTTTAGGAATATGCCATGTGAAAATAGAAGTTGAATATGTGCTGTGGATTTGCATAAATTTTCTAATTGGGCCAGATTATTCTTTTTTTGAACCAAATTTTAAATCTTGAAAAATTATTAGATTGTGTACTTTATCCAAGCTGTTAAATCTTCTTTCTAAAGTTCAGTTCTTGAGGAATACTAAGGTGCTGTTTCTAAATAAGATTTTTGTTTTGCCCAGTTAGTAAAATGAGTAACATTCAATCCGATGGTCACAGTATTGTGTTTCCTCTCATGCGTGATGAGAGCTGAGTCCAATGAACTGAGATTACAGTTCTGTTAGCACTGAAAAACTGGTGTCTCTTCAAAATTGCAGGAGCATTTCTTCACTGCTAGGTTGGTAGAACTTAGACATTTATAAAATAAGATCTGAATAGCAAGGACTCAAATAGCAAAGGCAGAGGTGCCAAAAACTCCATGTACTCTGTTAGAGATGTTTCTGTTGCTGTCGATTTTTACATGAAAAGCACTTGTTTTCTGTAGTAATGTTGCCTTTATAAAGCCCTTAGATCAAGGCTTGTTGGCAGGCCAAATCCAGATTGTTTTCAAAAGCATGGATATTTGTGCAGCTGTTAAAACAAACCTCAGTCATACTTTGTGCATTAGAGGACATGAAATATTTCAGTTCACAGCTCTTTATTGTGGAGAATACATTGAAAATAAAAGCAGATCTCTGCCCTCACATTGGGAATTGCATATGCCAGTGTGTACCATGGTGAAAGCAAGGTTTCTCCAGGTTTCATAGTATCTTATTGTGTATTTACAAGTAATGGCAGATCCACACCAAAATCTAGAACTTTTTGTGCCTTTGGCCTTCCCCTCCGTTTGGCTTGAGTTGAGAATGATGTAATGAATATCAATTAATGACTCAGCTTAGCCTATTCCTGCTGTGTTTTTCTGCCTCTGTCTTCAATGTGTGTGTGGTGTAGTGCTGGTGGTAATGATGTGGGGCTGATCTGTAAAGGACTGAGGTTAAAGTTGTCTGGGGAAGCTTTCCAGAAAGAGTGGGGAATTAAAGATGTCAGAAGCAATAATGCCTGAGAAACCACTTGTTACCAGCGAATTAATGACTTGTTTGCTAATTAGCAGCCTAAGGCAAAGTTGAGGTAACACACTAACAATCTGGTCATTAATTCAGTTGCAACTGATTTCAAGGGCAATGTTGCTATTTTGAACAGTAATTGTATTCCTGATTCTGGATTATACACGCTGTGTCCTTGCTGTTGAGTCAGTCTCCTCCTGAAGTCTTGGACGGATGGTAGAAGACACCAAAGGCAAGTACCAGCTGGGGAAATTTGAGGAAATAGTTTGTTATATAGGTCAGAGCTTCTATATTTTTGTCTTCTGAGGAAATAAGAACTGCAGGACTGCAGTGGACACCTTGCATCATGATGATTCATCTTCACAGAGGAAGTTGGTGGTGTTTAATGCTGAGCTGATGAGAGGTTGAAGTCCTTTGCTCTCTTATAGAAGAGAAAAATCATCTCTGCCATCAAATCAGGCTTCAATAACTTTATTATTTATTTATTTGTGTGATTTTGATAATTCATGAAGTTACTCTGATAAAATGGGTTTCTAGGCTATGGGATACTCAGCCTATTATGACACAACCCTGCTGGGTTTGGTTCTTTCTATACTTGTATTTTTCTTGTTAGTCCTGGCAGTGTCTCTTGCTTGCATATCTGGGACATATGCATACCATACCAACTACAATTCAAACTAATTTGACCCAAAAAACTGGCATTTGGAAGGCAGGAGCACTTGTTCAGGGATGAATATTGCTTCCTTGGAGAGAGCTGGTCAGTGTTGTGCTGACTGCAGGGGCCACCAGCAGCACACTGGACCAGTGTCAGAAGGCACAAGCTCACTTCACCTGAGACACTTCATTTCCTGTTCTCCAGACTTAGAACCATGTTATCTAAATTGTTTTCTTTGAAGTTTGTTCTGTTTTCTGAGTATTTCTTGAGCTTACAATATTTACTTAAAAACAAACAAACAAAAAATCCCCAATCATTTCTGGGAGGCCAAAAATGGACTTTTAAGACTTTTTGTGTGTGCTTGCTTTGAAAGTGCCATTATTGATGTTCTCTGAGGGATGAGTAGCTGCTTAATGGGGACCTTTGCTGAGTCAGTGTTCAGAATTGCATTGCTTGGTAAAAGGGCGCACTGTGGTTTTGAAGATTAGAGAATGTGGGCAGAAGCAGGGGGATTTTTTTAATAAGGTGAATGTTTAGCTTCAGATCCCACCTGAACTTTAACACTGGCAGCTTCAATCTCCTCTCTAAATTTGTTTTGGCATCTTTAGCAGGATATGCTACTCTGTCAGTGCAGAATATACTAATGGACTCATATTTTTGTCCATCCCTTTGTGTAGTGTGAAGTAAACTGTAGGAACCTAGTGCAGTGCTCAGTGGCAGTTTGGAAAAGTAACTGCTGTTCAAATGTGTAGTCAGGTTTTTCTTTTAAGAAAAGAACATTTCATTTGTAGTGTGACATTATTATAAGATCATCTCACACAGGAGAAATTTACTGATACTGCTGTCCCTCATGTCTTGTGGTTATAGGAAATCAGCATATCCCGTCTTCAGTTACTTTCTTTAGAAAACTTTCTGGGAAGGTATTTAATAGACCAACAGTTCCTCTACTAATTCCCAGACATTATAGCACTGTCACAACCCATATATTCTTAGGGCTTGTGCTGCATATCTTCTACAGACTGCATCCCTTCCCTTCCTGACCTGAGATCTTAACCAGTTTCTAGATGATGTTTTTTATCTGAAGAAAGAAAATCCCTATTCGGGTCACTTGTTGGGCTGTGTGTTGTTTTCAGATTCAGTTATTGCTTGCTATATTGCTTTTCTGCCTTGTGGGAGCTGAGCCAGCTTCCTTTCTGATTCAGAGAACTCCTTCCAGCAATGAGATTCTGACTCATTCCTGCTTGACTTCCAGAGCCTGTTTTGCTGCTAACTTTAGGCTCTTCATCTTTGCTAGTCAACTTTTAGTAGCTTGGCATCTTTGGGAAAAAATGGTGCATGGCTTTGTGGGCAGGAGATCCAGTTTTGTTAACTTCTGTATCTCTTGGCAAGTGAAGGAAGAGGCAGTAGTTTTCATCTTCCAAACTGACAGTTTCTCATAGCTCAGTATTCTACCTTCATAATCAGTAAAGAATTTCCATCCAAATGTACATTGGAATTTTCCACTTGTGGGGAAAAGTCTCTCCTTATTGTAAACCACTTGCCATCTGCCATGCAGAATGCTAATAGGGGTGATTAGTTATTGCATTTGCAGGTTCAGTAGGATAAGGATAATTTTATTTTATATAGTTTAGTTTAGTACAGTTTTTTGCTTATTGTTACCCTTCTGCCCTCGCAGAGACCCACAGCCCGCCACCACAACCCCAGTGCCTGCAGCTTATGGGGTCTAAGGAAGCCAGTTAAATTTGGTTGAAACTGTACTTGGCAAAACACAATCAAGTATAAGTCAAAGTCTTTCAGGATGACCCATTGATCAAATGGGAAATGTCCACTTGTGTGTGAGGATAAACCATGTAGGAGGACGGGGGAGTTTATGATACACTGGAGGAAGTCCAGATGGAGAGCTGGAATCAGCATTGCATGGGTCACACAATCTCTTTGCATCAATTTCGTGACTGAAATGAAGAAGTTGTTGGTTTCTGAAATTAGAGGTTGTTACAGAAAACTGCTAGATTTTAGTCACTTTTGACATCAATCTGTATGTTTGAGCAGGGGGTTTTTTTGTTTGTTTTTGTTTGTTTGTTGTTTTTTGGGGGTTTTTTTTGGTTTTTTTTGTTTTTTTGTGAGTGAAATGTGGTTGGGGCAGGCTGTTTCTGCTGAATGCAGTACAGTGACACAGTAAGTGACTGATGCTTGAGACTTGGACTTTTGTGGTAACCTTTGTTCTCAGTGATAAAATCTAATTACTTGCACAGAAGATTTCAGAACAGCTTCTGTGTATCTGTGATCGGAAGGAAAGGAGGTATCTGTCCTGGGAAGAACAAGGGTGCAGTTGAGTGTATGAACTCCAGTGGGGAACTGGGTGGCAGTTTCAAACAAGCTGCCAAAACAGGAATTGAGATTGGGAAGTGCTTGAGTGACAAATTTTGTAGGATCACAGAGTCACCCAGAAACTCACAGTACTTAAAAATATTCATTCAGTAGGCACTCCATGAACAATGTATGGAAAAATAGAGTTGGATAACCTGTTATTGAAATGCAACTGTCAAGAAAGAGGGAGGGGAGATACTGCAGGTGTGCAGGAGTGTGCTGCTGACAGTGTAACAAGGCATGTGAGAAGGATTTAGACAGGAATACAGCGGCTTCAGCTGAAATTTGGAGGTAGCACTCCTGTTCTTCTGAAAATTGTCATGAGGTTTCACCTTTTCTTTTAGTCTGTCTCCTCTTGCTCTAAACAGTATGTTACTTCTGCAAACTTTCTATTCCACCTGGATCAGTGGCAAAGCCCGATGAACAATGTTTTGAATACTTAAGGCTGATCAGAAATGCTTCCTTCCTGATCACATTAGTTTAGCCTCATGAGACATGCAGTTTGTTTACACTGTGCTAGGTTATGTAGCTTAAACATTACTGAATTTTTAGCAGACATTTGGATAATCTATTAAGCTTCTTCCATCTCTTATTTCCCTTGCCACGCAGCTGCAACACAGCTCTTACCTCTTCCATTCTAACCATGTTATGAAGCTGATGTGCAGGATCAGGGAATCCCATAGCTTTTAGTGAGGGCACAGTGTTTGTTTTGTGATAGTGCAGTATCCTGCAGCCTATGCTGGAAGTTAGCTTGCCTGGCTGCTTGTTCTGTGCTGATGAGTTTGTTATATGTGAATGAAATGCTTCAATTGTGTTTAATTTTCTGCTGTAAATGTCAAGGATGCAATAATGAGAGAGAATGAAACCTTTCCATGTGCTGTGTATTGCATCTGTCTGGAGTCATTTTTCTGACATGTTAGAAAAGCCATCAGAGCCAACTGCTACCCAAGGGAGGATGCAGTTTCACAGGTCAGTTAACCACCTATTGGGTTTTATATATGTACAGTGCAGCCTGGCAGCACACCACATTTATGTGACCAAAGCATCACTGAGCTTAGTCTGAAATGTGTGTAATGGACCTTGGGTATATAAACATACTAAGCAGCTATATGGCATATCTGATTCCTTCCCAACATGCAGAAGCTGCTGCTGTGTGCCCTGGGATTTACTGGCAGTGCTGCCCATGCATCTCATTGCTGGTGTCTGGGGTTGTCTGTGCTGTAGTGACAGTGGTGACTGATGTGGTTTGCTCAAGATGGTTCAGACACTGGTCTTAGTCAAATAATGGAACAGAAAGCAGCTAATCCAGTGATTGGATTTTGTAGCCCACAAGAAATTCCAGGTTGCTGCTTGCAGCTGTGTGCTGGAGCCACCTACTTTTAAGTTGGATTGTATGAGGGACCCTGTGTGTCTCTGTTTATCAGTTTCTGGAGAGCAGATGTATCAAAGTATCTGAGTTTAGAAACCATCAGCCTCTGTCTTGAGTTTTTGTTCAGCTTGAATGGTTTCCCAGAGTAAAATGTAAAAAGAAGGTCTTGCTCTTAAACTCCATCTGGAATTGCTGTTCTTCCCAGTAAAGGCAAGTGCTGGTGTGTTACTCACTGTGGAGTTACTGATTTTGCACTAGGCTAAAGAGCTGCCAATTCCTAAAGCACTTAAGTTGTATCTCTGCTTGGGTAGTCTGAGTTTCAACTGAATGGAAGGAACAGCAAAAATATAGATCTCTTCCAGCTTTCCCTTGCTTTCCAATATTGAGTCTATAATTCTTTCAAAAAGGGAACCTGTCAGCAGCACCTAAGTAGTAGCCATAGTGCTGTGTTTGAAGCCTTCTGTCTCAGGGTCTGTATCCTGATGATATGGCCTTAATTGCTTTCTGCAGTGGGTTTGGGTGTTTGTCTTTGGAAACTGTTGCTTCTTGATCAATTGATGGACATTTAGACCCCCAGTTTTCCTACTAGTGTAGTGCTTGTGATAGAAATCCTCGAAGAACCTTGCTTTAAGCTCCCAGATGCTTCGTACTTCTTCATGGGGTTTATATCCATGTAGGAATGAATTTGCCAAGACAAATGAATGCAGTCATTGACTGAAGCAGCTGTTACCTGCTGCTATTGAACAGTTAGGAGAGGGTTAAGAAGAAAACCTCTTCTGAGCCACTAGATTGGCCCTGACTAAGATGAATGTCTAATTCACTCCCAGCGTCCTTACTGCTGCCAGTAATAAAAAGCTTGCTTCACATATTCACCCCACTGCAGACGTTTCTCTTAAATTAAATATCAAGAGGACATATAATAGCACGATTCCATGCCAAGCCAATATTATCAGATTGATGTCAGCAGTGATAATAGAAGAAGGATAAGTTGATGAGATTTAATTTATTAAATAAAGTAATGGGAATACACAGTGATAGAAAGGATTTGGTAACTCTCGGTGTCAAAATGCAGCAAGATTGTGCTCATTCTGTCTTAACTCAAGGGATAGTAGAGAGAAGGATGCCCTTTGTTTCATTTTAAGAAAACCTCTCCCTTCTTTTCCAGACAGAGAACTGATTTAAAGCTCTTCACGGGAGGTAGAGGGGAAGTTCTGGAATCATGGATTTCATGTGTATGTAGCCTTCCTGCCCATTGCACAGTGGCAAGGTGAAGGTTTCTTTCCTCTCTGTGATAGGGGAGGCACAGCTAATGAATTTTATTTGTAAATCCATCTTTTCCTTTTTCCAACCTGTCATCCTTTCTCCTTTCCTCCTCCTTTAAACAGATGAGAGTTATTGATTTAATCTTTCATATTCTGTATGTTCTGCATGTATTTATTTCCAAGGTATTGTCAGAGGTTGTCTTCAATTCTTCCATCTGCAGATATTGTGCTATCACTTTCCAGCCCAGCCTTTCTCTCCTGCCTTTTTCCTAGCTGCTCTAAATGAGCCTCTTACACCTGTTTTGATAATAGTTGTAGCAGTTGCAACGTATTTTGTTTCAGACAGAGGCCAACTGTCTACTTCATTTTGTGGTGACATATGCATAAAACTTTGACCCACTTAAGAAGAAAGGGACAACAAAGCTAGTTGTATATACAAACCTCATCCCTTTTCCACAATTTTCCTTCTCTCTCATATGAGAAATAATGGTAAAATCCCTCAATGGCACATCAGGAGCAGTGTGGTCAGGTGTCCAGAAGATTAATTTTTCTAAAGATTAGTTAGTGCCAACAGCCTTGAGCTGGGCTGAGGGTGAAAGGAGATAGTTGATGAAAGTCCACCTCCTTTGGAACTCAACCCACAATATCATTGCATTTTACAGATGTGTTTGTGGTTGGATGCTGCTGGTTTGATTCCTTTTTGTCTCAGATATGTATGAGGAAAGGCAGACACCTGTAAGGTGCAGCTGCTGTATGTGTATAGGGCTGCAGTTCCCCCTGTGTGGAAATGTTGCAACCTGAAGCTGAGACTGAATTTTAGCAGGAGACTGGCATCCCTTTGATTCAGACTGGGCAGGCATAGTGATTGCTGTGCAGGGAGGAAAGGATCTCAGGCAACTGCTCACCAGACCACTTCAGGTACCTCTTTCCAGTCCAGATGAGTATCAGAACTAATCTGCTGGATGTGGATAACTTGGGTACTCCCAGATTCTGCAGTAACTTGTATTGATAATTATCCAAACCAACTTGGCTATTTGTTGATTAGCGTCTCTAAATCTGTAATGAGAAGCTGGTACCATTGATGCATAACCACAGCTTGAGGTTTTATTTTGAAGAAATAAAGGAGAATAATCTTGTTAGGATTTTGGGTACATGGTACCAAATAAATCCTCCCTGTGTTGTGGGAAGTGGTGTGTAGGAATGCTGGTTGAAATACCTGCTGGGCAATGCATACTGGTCTGTGCTGATTGATCCCCTGCCTCTGGTGGGCTTTAGGCAACAATACTCTTTTTTGTGGCTTCTTGCTCACCACTGTGTGGCTTTTAAACAGCCCTGTGGGCTGACCACTGAGGGGCCTGTTAAGGAAGAGGGCCGCAGACTTTGCAGCACTGTCTGAGCTCACAAGTGTGTCCAAACTTCATATTTATTCTAGGCAGTGAAGACTGATGCCATAGGAAGGACAGTGATCTAAAGCAAAACACAATTCCTGTAGCTCTCCCTGCTGACAATGACAACCTCTAAATATTTCTGCGATGTTTGTACCATGTTTTTCAGTTTAGATGAATAAAAACTGGTTTGTGGTATGCTGTATCTTTTAGCTCTTCCAGGTTTCTGTATGAAAATTACAAAATGCCCTTCAGTTTAACATCACTGAGTTTAAAAAAACTAATTTTAAAAGTCTTAACTTTTTCAATGAATTGAGGGATTTGGTGGTATTTCCTGACCTGGTATTGTTTGGTATCATTTCCACAGTCTCACTGATTTGATTAGAGTGATATTAAAGTTAGTGACAAAGCAAAATGCCAACATTATGAGTTTCTGAAGCTCTCTCTGGGTTCTTTTCTATCCCAAAATTTGAAGATTTTTTTTTTTTTTTTAGAATATGGATTTTCGAGGCTTTAAAGGTGATTTGCTATATAACATAGAAATTAGAAATGAACACTAGCCCTTAGGGACTGTGCATGGAATAAGTTTCTTCTAAAAGCTGTAAGATTAGTGAGGGGGTAGAAAAAGAAATTTGTGTAGTATCTTTGTTGGTTTCTGATCCAAATCTCAGTTTTGCAGAGTGTGGCTGTCATACTGATAAATTCCTACTCTGTCCAAGTATGTTTGCAGTAAGACTGAGGACTGAAGAAGTATCAATTAGAGTGTATCTCAACCAAATTATTGTGAGAGTGCACCCAGGTTGCTGATATGGAAAGGACAAAATTGTTCTTCTTTTGGCCCTTCCACTTCTTTCCTGAGCACCTTACACACATGTGCATGATTTGGAAACTTGTATCTGAGCTCTCCAAAAGCTTTCAGAAGATCTTGGTTTAAGATTTCCTGTTTCTTAGAAATCTGTTTCACCTGAGAGACTGTGGCATGCCCAGGGATAGGTCATATTTTCCTCTCTCTGCCTTGCTATGAAGCCCTTTTACTGAATGCCTGTTGTTACTGTGGAAATGAATACATCATAGCATGGCATTAATACCTGCCTGTAGCATCAGGTGCTTTGGAAGGAAGGGGAGTGTTTGATATTTGGGCACAGATCTCTAAGCATATTGGGGCGAGAAATGCAAGGAATTAAATGGATTTATGGTTTAGGAGATGACATCTGAGGATTGCTACACCTAAGCATATGTTCTCTTATTCTCTGGTAAAACATACCAGGGCCATGGTGCTGCGAATGCCTGTAATTTGTGTCTGCCTGTCTGTGCAGCTGATGTCACTGTCATTACTGTGTTTGTGCCATTGTTGCTGGGATTGTGTTACAACGACCTTCCCCTTTATTGGTACTGTTGCTGATGATGTGCCATATGTACACATGCACATTAGAGTAAAAGAACATCATCCTTAATTGTTCTTGGGTGGCTGTCAATGCCATTTGCAGAGTATGAGTACTAATTTCTGCAGAAATACAAAGAAACAGATATCTGGTCTTGCTATTATTCTGTTTTTTTGGTTTTTTTTTTTCCTGGTCTAGGAGAATTGCAGTGCTTCCAACCATCCTGGATTTCTTGTAGTGTTTAAATAGATGAGAATTCAATAGATCGAAGTGGCTTATTCAACAAGTCTGTTCAATTCTTTGTCAGACTGTTACAGATCTAGTGCAGGCCCAGCCAGGATTCTTGAGTTCTGCCAAAGATTTCCAGTGTGAGTTGAGAAAATCATTGAAATTCTTGGGGTTGGGGATTTTTTTTCCTCCTGACTGCAGAAGAGAGATGATGTCTTATATAAGGGTGAAACAGCCTTCTATACCAGCTAAGAAAGATTGTCTTCCTTTTTCTGCTAAGTACCCTGGATTTTTCAACAGAAAGACACTGTTGGTCATTTGACCCACTTTGGTGACTTCTGCTCCTACCAGCTTCTCTATTAGGACTACATGACTCCAGCATAAAATTAGTATGTGTGGTGCTGGCAAAGTGGTAACAAGTGTTTGAAAACTCCTCTTCACACATCATTCTGTGCTTGTTTTCCCTGCAGGAGGAGGAATGCTGATCCTATCTGTGCAAACCTGCAGTCTGAAATTCTGAAGTGCTACCGAGAAAACAAACGTCAAGTGCTCAATTGCTCGGAGCTGGCGAAGGAATATCAGCGCTGTGTTAGTGCAGCTCAGAAGGTAACAAAAGCTTCTATGTTGTACTGGCTGGCTTTGCTGTCTTGTTTTGTATGGTGCTTTCTTCTGAGAAGTGTTTTTGAGAGCTGTGGTATTTAGCTGTTAGTTAAATTGTAATCTTCATAGGAGACAAATCTTCCTTGGGATCCATTTTCCCACGTTCATTTTACATGTCCCAGTCAGACTGTGTTATGTCCCAGTTTCATTCCTCTCAGTGGGTCCTGTTGTACCAAGCTGCCTCCAAAACAGTAGAACCAATGCTCCCAGGTTTCCAAGTCAATCAATGATTTTCCCTAGTCTTACCTTCTTGGATGTTGTATACTGCAAACAGTAAGTAAATGCATTTTGGTGATGTCTGCAACATTTTCAACAGGCTCTAAACATCTCCTGTTAAAGGGACTTTGTAGTTTGAGGTCTTGCTTCTTTTCATTGCTGCATAAGGAAAGGTTCTGTACTGGCAAAGCTGCTGTCTGTTAAGAAAATTCCATACTCCTAAAAACTCTTTATCTTGTGTGGGAGGCCAGGAAGCCTTATGGCTCTTCCTTCTGAGATGCAGAGTCCCAGTAGATTCTGTTGATGCCTTAGGACAGTGGCTGTTCAGTACCTTGGAAGAATTTCTGGCTATTGAAACAAGTGAAGGGGAAAAGAAAATGAAGTATTTGGACATTACAACTGGGTTATGGTCCTGGGCCATGTGAGAATTCAGTGGGTCAAGTGTCCCTCGAGGGCAGACTTTTCTGATTTGTTTTTTGGGGTTTTTTTGACAGTAGAAAATTCTCTGAAAGGTGTTGATAATATAGTCAAGTGGATGTAGGGAAGAGGATGGTAATAGTAAATTGAGACTTCTCTCATGGGATTACTAAAGCAAAGGGTGGGGGAGAGGTGGGTATTTCATGGAAGCAGTCTTTCTCTGCATTAGCATTGTGAGGGGAAGCTGTATGCCTGATTTAAGTATAACATGAAACAAGCTGCCAGCCAGCTCCCAGAAGAAGCCCGACAGAAGGAGATGGGAAAATTGTCAGGATATATTAGACCAAATGTTGTTGCTAGTCCTAGTGGAATTTTTTTCCTTCCTGTTTACAAAGAAGGTCTTTGTATGTCTGCAAATCAGCAAGGTTAAAGCTGCCAGGGAAGGGGCTTTTCTCTGATATCTCTAAAGTCCCCAGCTCCCAAAACATGTGGTTTCTTTTTCTTCCTCAGCTTTAAAGTAAAGTGGTGCCTGTGCTGCTGCTGCACAATCCGTGCCCCTGGTTACTGTGTGCAGAGCATTGGTGCATCTATTCCCAGCCTCTGTTATCCTCCTTGCCTCCTCTAAATCAGGCTTGTAGCCTTTTCAGTGGAGTATATCTTTAGCAAATGCATTTACCAATACATCTTTATTGCATGCAGTGCGGGTGGAATGTGATTACCAAAGAAGACAGATTGCATTAAACTTCAGCATATTTGCAAGCTGTGGCTCCAACCCGCCTGAGAAAGGGGCTGGGATGCTGCCAGCCCCAAGCCCCAGCCCAACATTATTAAAGAGTAAATTGGAAGCTAAATGACTGGTAACAGCAGAGGGCAGTGAAAGATCCTAATAACTTGGATCTTTTTTGGATATGGTGGAGGTTTTGGTAGGTTTTCTTTATAAACCAAAAACTGGGGGTTGTCTGGTTGTCTTTGTTCCCAGTGTCTTCAATAAACTTCGGAATTTTTATTCCCCACTATTATTAGAAACTAATTGAAGGAAAAGTGCATAGGACATTAATTTGTTATGGATGATGACAAGAAATGTGACAAAATCTTGCTATGTTTTAAGAAGGGGCTTGAGAAACTAAGGAATAGGTAACTAACACCTTGCAGCTAGAGATAGGCACCAGAGGATTCTGCAAGTACAAACTCAAATACAACTTTTGTAAGGCAATACGTCTTCTGTAGTTTTCTTTTGTCCCAGGACGGCTCAAGCCCTGTCAATTTGCCTCACAGTTCTTACTGACTCTTCTGACTCCTGAGATACATGTAGCAATTACAGGCTATTGTTTTATCATGTAGGATTAAAACTCCCTCCTCCCTCCTCCCTTCCCCTTTTTAATCTGTTCTTTTTTCTTTAAGTTTAAATTAGTATCTTATACCAAATGTCTTTGTCTCACACATTCCTCTTTCAGGAAATTCAGGTTGGAGTAACGTGGGAAAGAAAGGCCAGAATTTCTTAATTTCTGGGGTACTTTTTATCTTTTTTTTTTTAAACACAAATTGTTTTCCAGTGCAGGAGGAAATGTAATCAAAGCTGGATGTGTGACTTCAGCTCACTTGCATGGTGGTGATTTGTTCTTCTGCTTTTTACTAAAGATTTTATAAGGCTTGCTGAATATTCTTTAATGAAGCATCTGGTTCTCTGCAAGTTTCTTTTGATGGCTGGTAAAAATGACTCCAGGGCATGGTATACATTAGACTCAGAGAAACCAAGCTCTAGATTTCTAGACTGAAAATTACAGCTTGCAGTGGATGAGAATTATTCTTTGCCTCTTCCCCCTTACAGTGTTTGTTTGAGACTGTTCCTTTGGACACCCATTTCCCTTTGCCTATTGTTGTGCACATTTCTGAGCCAGGAACTGAGATTCACCCTCAGTTATTTCTGCCCCATGAACAAATATATCAGGTAATCAATCATTCACTGAGTTTTAAAACTTTTCTACTGGTTTCCTGTACAGCCCCTCTTCCTGGAACAGGTTACTTTGTTGTGGTGCATGATAGAGATATGGCTATTGTTACCTGTTTTGTGTATTTTCTGTCTATTGGGCCATCTCTTGTAGTCAACAGAGAGAAATAGGCATATGTAGAGTATGATGTGTCTGATTCTAAAAAGGCTTCTGAAACAGGCCAGCTGAATTGCCAGCCAGAGATGATTATTCCCCTCTGCCTCTTAGTAGGCACACAGACTGCAAAGTTGGTGCCTGTTCTGGGATGCTCATGGTTATGGGAGCAGGATCCTGCTCTAGGTGTCTGCCTTTGTAGCCAGTGTGCTTTCAACTTACCTTGCCTAACCTGCTCATGAGCTTTTCCATTCATACCATCCTGAATGTTGAGTTTTGGTCACGTCACCATTGATTCAGTGCAGCAGCATCAGCCCCTTTAGGTACTGGGTTCCTTGCTGCATCCCATGCTTTGCTTATGTGGAAGTTCTGTGATTTTAGAGGGTGTTACTGTGATAGCTCCTGTTTAATTTAGGAGTGTTTTGTCTTTTCTGGTGGTCTGTTTCCATGGCTCTGCAGAACTTGAGCTACAGCATAAAAATCGCTGGCTTTAAATCTAATAAAAGCTGGGATAATGGGACAGCTGTAGGAGGGGCAGTTCCCATTGTGTCTTTCAAAATTGCCTGTAGTTTATTGACTGCAAGTTTCACCAAGAGCTACTGCTGCCGTTAGATAATGAGAATTGAAAATTGCTGGTGCTGTTTCCCCAAGGTTTTATCTCGTGCCAATGAGAAGGGGGTGTGGAAGGAAAAGGAGGGGGCAGTGGTAATTTTTTAGTTTGGGTCAGGATGGAAGGGGAAAAGAAATTATTTTGTTTTAAAAAAAAAATCTGAGTCCTGTTAGTGAATTGCTTCCCTTCTCCGTGCAAATATGCACTCACGTGCAAGCTTTTCAGAGGATTTGTGACCCATTCTGCTCCCCTTGTGTTCTGTTCACACCAACAGGCAAATCTGAATTGAAGGCGAGTTTTAGTTGGGTTACTTTGTTGCATAATTGGTGGTTATACCAGGGAATCTCCAACCAGCTGCCACTTGGAAAATGAGGCCTCTGGTGACCATAAATTAATGTGATTTGAGATTTCAAACAGAACCTGCTTCCTGCAACTGTGTGCAGAAAAATGTCTGTTAGGGAAGAGCATGGATCCCTTCTTTTCAGGGGTTTCCTTACTGTCTCTAGGTGTCTGTCTTTCACAGAAGGACCAAGGTGAGATTTTTGTGTGCCAACTCCTGGCCAAAGCAAGCTATCAGGGGCTGTGTACTCAGACATGTATTCCCTTGTCAATAGGAGCTGTATACATTGAGCTAGGAGCTATTCATAATCCTGCACTCTTCCTCCCTGTTTTGTGTCCAGCTTCTCACAAATCTGCTATTCATGACAGACAAAGGTAAACCTACTTCTGTCAGGGCCTTAGGGCTTGTCTATGTGAGGAAATGACGATGCAATAAACTGGTGAGTTTCTCTGTATATGAACGTTCAGGGTTTGTAATGAAAGTGCAGGGAACATTCACACACATTTGCCGTGAGTCACTCTGCTGTGTGCAAACAAGCCCTTGCTAAATACTGATTGACTGAATTCCAGTGAAGGGGAGACTTTTTAACATAACCTTGAGTCATATGTATTCTGCTTTGCCCTTGACTATAATAAAAAGGAATGTGGTCAATTTATTGTGTTTACATTTCCAGGTGATCTCTGGGAAAGCCCAGTTCCCTTTTGGCACACAAAGCAAAGCATTACAACTCAGCTAGAAGTTTGTCTCTAATCTGTGGGCAGGGATTTAGATTGCTGAGAGGATGCTGAAGGTGTTTCTACAGTGTCCCATCCTGATGGAGCAGTTTTGCTCAAGCACTTTTGATCCTGCTGAAGCGTGGGCTGCTGGGAGCTTTTATTTCTCTCTCCGCTTAAGAGAAGCAGAGTTGGGTGCCATGGGCTGCACTGCAGGTATCTGATCATTCTGGATCATCAGGCTTTTGCTAAAGTGTTGTTTCCATTCTGGTGGATTTCAGAGTGCTTTATGGATTGGTTGTGTACTTGCTGGGATAGAGAGGAGCAGTCAGTGTGTGTGACTGGGGAAAGAAAATTTGGAACAGGTATAGCAAACTCTGTATTTGAGAAATGCTAGGATTTCTCCTCCCCCTGGGATTCTGCAGAGGTAGATCTTGGCTGTTGAAGCCTCATTGAGGAGATCTAAGACATGGTGTGCTGCTTGAAATACAATATATCTAACTTGAAAGGCTTTAGGATTGTTTGAGCTTTCTGGAATTGAGGTTTGTAGTTTCAGATAAATCTGTGTGTTTCCTGTCTGAAGGATGCTGTGCCCAGCCATCCTCAGCCAGGTATATGGCTGTCCTGCTGACCTGTCAGTCGGTCCTTGCTCAAAGCAAACATATCTGTAAAGGGTTTTTCTTGCCTTCTCTATAAAGGAAATTCTCTTTTTTTTTAAATCTATCTCTCTTTCCACCTTTATTTGTGCAAATACTGTGGTGGTAACACTATCAGAGGATTTTGACTCAATAAATGGCCCCCACAAGGGAGTTGGGGGTGAGCTGCAAGCTGCAGGCAGCTGCTGTTTGTTTAATCGTAAACAAAGAGGAGCAGTGGATTAACTGTACCCAGGCATACCCTGACCTGGTATTTGCAAAGGTGAGGAGGATCCATATTTTGCTTCTAATTATGAAGGATGGAAACAGTTATTGTTTTGATTTTCAAGGCAGCAGTTGTAGAATCTGGCAAATCTTGGGTCTGTACATAGCATTTCATATCCTCAAGAGTTCACTGGTGGATAAACTAAAAATATAGAGCTGCCTGAAAGGACATTAACCAACATCTTAATATATGAGGCATGTTCCAGAGTAAATGCTGGCCTACTTAAAATGGAAATGTCTGTTGCCTGTACCTGGTATTTATGAAACTGGAGGCATAGTTCTTTATTTACTCTGTGTCTCAGCACTTCATGAAGCTCTGATGTTCCCAACAGCCTGGTGTGTTGTGAGCAGTTATTAACCCACACAAACAAATTCTTCTCTCTGTCTGCTCTTTGTAGTTCCTGTAAAGCCCAAACCTCCTCAAGTTTATAATTTTTGAAGAAAATGAGCAGAAATAAGTTTAAAACTCGCTTGGTTGTGCTTCAGGGCTCCTCTTTCAGTGATACTTAGTCCATATTGTACATCATCTTTACTTCTGAAGTTCTTGTATTCATTGCCTGATCTGGAAGGAGGACTTCTGACTGCATTTCTCTTCTCATAAACAGTCTGTTTTCTGACAGTTCAACACCCAATCCCTGTGCATTTATTTTTTGTTTCCTGGTTTTGTTTGTTTGGGGGTTTTGACATTGTTATAGTGAGGCATAATTGCTTTTGAGTCTAATGTCTTGCTTGATGGTTCTGATTTCAGGCATATTTACAGGTAAAGTTAATCTAAATATGTATGTTTTACAGATGATTTTGAAAGCAACTTCTGTAAGAGAGGAAAAGAAGTCAGTATGACATTACAATATCTGAAGTCGAATTATTTGGCATTTTGTTACTTCTAAAATGTGGTCTTGCTACAATTCTTGTTTTAAAACCTTGTTTGCCTGAAAGTGTTTAAAAACAGTCTCAATTTTTTTTGCAGTAAAATACTAATAAGAGTTAGCTGGTCAAGAATGAGCTCTTAGCTGACCTGATGCTCTAATGAGGTCTTTGAGTGGGTGTATTTGAAAAGTCTTATTAGACTTTGGTATCAAAATTTCATTCTTGGTATTCTCTCTTTTTTTTCAAAAATTATTTGTCTTTAAGCTTAAATTAGTGGGACTGCATGGATCAAACATTTCCTTACTTTTGTGCTCTTTGTATGGTGTGTTAGGCAGCATTTTCCTGAGAACTGTAGCCTGTATTCAGTCAGGGCTGTCTGGTATGGAAAATAGTTGCTTGGGGGTGAGAGACTGTTGTGATACATCTGGCTGTTTTAATGCCAGATTCTTTCACAAAAGATTTGTAGCAGTCTTGGCAAGTGGGAAGTTGAAATTCTTACTCAGATTAATTCCAGGAGACTGATGACCAAGCAGTCTTGGACTGAAAGAAGTTTATTTCCAAATTTTAAACTATGTGTTTTGCTGCTGAAGTTAGATTGAAACAGATCCACAAAAATTGCTGTTGATAGCAACTGCTGGCTAGAAGTACAAGGTCAGTGGTCAAGTGCTTTCAGACTCCCAGGAAGTTCCAAAGTAGCCCTGACTTCCATAATTTCCGTACTATTGTTAGATCCATTCTCTGATGACTTGGCTATAACTAGGGAAATTTTATTAGTGATGCCAAAGCCTTCATGACAGACTGGGGAAACCAAAGATTTGTTATACTCTTTGTTGATCCTAGCCTGCCCAGGATGGTTTCCTGCTGTGTGCAGTTTGCAGTCTCCACACACCATCCATCAGGTATTTTTGTCACAGGTTTTGGGGCTGAATTCTTTGAGGACTAGTGGGATTTAAAGCCTTCACCACCCAGCTGAATGTGTCTGTGTGGGCAGTGTGTAGGGTAGTAGCTATTGTGGTTATTGTGGTAGCAGTGGTCCCATTCCCCTGGAAGAGTTTCTCCCAAGCAAGACTGCTCCAAGTAGCTGTTCTTTGGAAGGCAGTGAGTGACAGATGAGCCCTCCTATTAGTGGCATGCCAATCCTTTTCTCTGCAGAACTGTGGCACTCTGGAGGAGGTGATTTGCAGAGTTGCCCCGCTGCTGCTTGCTAGTGTTTCTCTCCACAGAACCTCCTTGTCCAAGGCTGTGGAGTATTCATCTGTTACAAAATCCAAACTTTGAGGGAAAGTTTCTTTCTGCATCATGCCTGCAGTAATTGTGTGTGATTTTCACCCCTCTGTGACATTGTCTGTCTGCCCAACAGGCTTCCTCGTCTGGAGATATTTCCTGACATACTTGTGATGCTTCCAAAACAATTTAAAGATTTCAGTCCTAGCTAAACCTTTGCAAGCCAATTGAAAAAAACCTTTCTGGACACAGTGTTTCAAATACAGGAACAAGACATGTTGAAGACAGTGATCTGAATGCAGTGTTAGAATTAGCTCTGCTGCTGATACTTCCATCTCTGGGAAGAAACATTCTTCTGGTTATAACACCTTTTTTGGTTAGAGGCCTTTACTGGGGGCCTTTAAACATTGGTGAAAGGCTCTTAAAGACCTCTACAGTCAAAGAAGCTGTCCAGAAAGACAACACTTGTTACAATTAAAGTTTGTTACCTTTGTAATGCGAGGGAAGCAAGGAAGTGAAGCCTTGAGTTAGGATGGTGCTGCAATGTCTGTTGTGCCTTATTTCTGAAGCTGGAGAAGTGCTGCTCTACTGTGTTGAGCCTGAGTGTGCATGCAGAGATGCAGACAAAATTATTTTGACAATGTGTTCGCTCCTTGTCCCTGCTGAATGCCTTTTTGTCCTGTATAAATGGATTTCAGGATCAGCCAACCTCCAGCTCTGAATTAGTCTAATAAGGCATGTTACGTAGGGTTTAAAGGTCATTTTGCAAGCAGATGGCTTCCTGCATATATTAGGGGGAATGATTTTTTAAATAATGGTATTGGAAAGCTGTTGATTTAACATTTAAAATACCTGTATGCTATAAAATTTCAGCTCTTCTACCTCAGAGTCCTTCAAGACTCTGCTTGCCCTCTGCCTGCTCATCTTTCTGTCATTTCTGATTACCTCTGCCCATCTGCCTCTGCATTCTCTCCCCTTAGGTTTATCAGTCCATGTTTGCTGCCCACAAGAACTTGGCTTGTATTTCTGAGGAGCTCATCTCTTGGGTTACTTCTCTGAGCTGTGGAACAGAAAGCTCAGGGTTCCATGGTTTGGGCTGTTAATAAAACACTATTACACTGCCAGCAGGTACCTAGTTCAATCCTCAGGATTTAACATTGGTGACAGAAGATAATAATTTATTTTTTTTTTTAAACTCCTGAACTGGTTGAAACATGCACATCAATTATTCCAGTTTCTTCTCTGTGGAGTGTGTACTTCAACCCCAACCTCATCCAAGTGTTTCATATGAAAATAGAGGATGTTTTTATTCATTTGCTTGTGCCCTGGATTCTTCTTTGCGTTTGTTGATGAGGGTGATTTTAAATGTTCTGATGACTTGTAAAGTATGGACACTGTCTTAAAAACTGAAGGGAGCACCCACGTGCCCAGGTCATGCAAGCCTTTGTCAGGTGGCAGTGTTCTTCTGCCAGGTGTGAGATGGCACCTTCCCATTACAGTTACTTGTACATGTACAGACTCCTGGATCTTCAAATGTTCTTTCTGCTTGTTTGAAGTTTTGTTCACAATATATATCCTCAGGAAATCAGATAATTGGACAAAAAGCAAGCTTAAAATTTACAGAGATGATAGCAGCTGCAATAGTTTTTTCTTCTTGCATTCAGACCAAACTGCTGTGAAACTTTTACATTTGTCTTATTTTCTGAAAGATGTTTCCTACTCATGACTTGCAGTTGTTCTGAGTTTATTCTCTTTTTAGTACCATGCAGTGCCCTGACACAGCTACTGAAGCAGTTCACTTTTTGTCTAGGACACACCTTTCTTCTTTAGATGTTATATTAAAAGCACCTCCTTTCTGTTCTTGAAGTTTTTCCTCTGTAACACTCTCCTGACTATTGTGAAAGTAGGAGAGAAATACAGGACTGAACTGATTTGTGGGTTTTCTCTGGCTGCCTATAAGGGCTCAGACAATAAATGCCCAGGTATGTGATGGGTCCCTGCTCAGCTGCTGTTTAAAAAATATTCTTATATTAGAGTCTTTTTGGTGATAGAACTGTAAGTCTTGCAATTTAGAATAGTATATTGGCATAAGATGAAAAAAAAAAAATCCCCAAGTTTCTAAATACCAAAGAACTGAGTTTATCTTCTCTGTGAGGCAGTAGAGCAAGTAGTACACTGTGTTTCAGTTATATACTTGATAGCTTTATAAAATAAGTTCTTTGACAGAGTAGGAGAGTTTCTGGTTATAGATACGATATAGAGACTTGTTCTCTCCAAAGGACTTGAAAAGGAGACTGAATTACCATTTGTTAGTTTATCCCATCTCAATGCCATCTTAATTCCATGTTTGAGAATTTCTGCTGATTCCTTTCCATGGGTGGAAGAAGGGAGGAAATGTATCTTTCTTTTGAGGCACTGCCTGCAGCTAAACATAGTGTGCTGAGAAGTTATATGGATACTTCTAATGATCCTCTGGGCTCTCTGACACTGACTCTTCATGGATTCAGGTGTATACCAGTTGGTGACTTTGAACACAAGAGCTTCCCTCAGGCCATATCAGCAGGAACTATTGAAAACTTTTGTCTTCAGTAGTGCTAAATGCGGCCTACTTAGGATTACCATCATTTAACAAGCTCTGTAGTATTTCTGGGCCCCTGGGGTGTTGTCAGTACTGTTCAACTTCCTATGGTACATCAAGGTTGTATTTTATCTTTTGGTACCAAGCCTAAGTGCATTTAGGAGTATTCTGAGGCTCAGGAAATCTTCTCAAATCTTGTAAAAGTAGACAGCCACTGAAAAATGTATTGGATGCTGTGATCCAGGTAGGAGTGTTCCTTGCTGTTTGTACCTTGAACTGACATGATGAAGGCACTGTGATAGAGTTGGAGTGCACTAGAGAAATTTCTGTGGAGAGCTTGTATGGCACCAGTGATCACTGTATTGTGCTGCAAAAGCCAACCTTAAAGCTCTAAAGCTTGTATAGACTCCAGATGGACCTCTGGAGCAGAAGCAGGTTCATTGCTGAAGGTAGATTGGGTGTAATGTTCTAATGCATTTCCCTCTTTGCAGTCTTTATCAAATGTCTTGAGGCACATGGGCTGCCACTTGGTTCAAAAACAACAAGTATTTTTGAAGCCATTAAAAGTGAAAGCCATACTTTGTTCTTGCAGCTGCTGATGGGTGGCTTGTGTGCACACAAAGCTATGTTGTGAACTTGAGACAACAGAATGCTCTCAAGTTCCTTATTTAATCCGGTATCAGATGAGTGCTGGTTGGGAAAGAGCCCAGGCTGTGTGAGACACTTCTTAGCCCCTCCTTGTTTTGCTGAGCCTTGACATTTGCTACAATAAAACCCCGTACAACGCAGGAGAGTCTCTCCAATTAGGTGAGTGTATTAGCAGGCTTCTTGCACTTGATGGATTAGAGCCAGACTGTGTTTGGTGAATGTGGCTAAATAATAAAAGGTGAGATTGTGTGCAGTGATCCCAGGTCTCCTTTCTCCAGCTGCTGCCTCCTGTCTGTTTGCTGGAAACCTTTGCACAGGCAAATGGCTTTGCTTGAGAGAACAGGCTGTGCACGATTTTCTGACACAGCCGAAGGTGACTGACACAAAGCCAAAGGAGAGCTTCTCTCTGAGGGACTGAAATGTCAACAAAGATGTTGTACTGCCTTGCAGAGCCCTGGCTTGCTTTGTATAAAAACTGAACAGATGTTGGTAGGTCAGGAGCTTTGCCATATACAGAGCAGAACCTGGAGACCAGGGCAGAGCCTGCTCAGGTGACATGAGTGACACTGTCCTGGATTCAGTGTGCCAACATTCCCCCTGAATGTGGGGCTCCCCCCAAGCCATGTCTGGAGCTTTACCCTGCTTGAGGAAGTGGGACACAAAACCATGTTGTGCATCCATGAGCCTGGTTTATGTCCCACTCTCTGCTTACTCTAAACCTGCTGGTGAGTTGCAGTGATGTTCCTCAGAAGCACAGAGGCTCTGAAGTAATAAGTTCCTGTATACCTTGTGAAACCAGGCAGTTAGGTGGAGGCAAGGGACCCCAGTGGTGCTTGTGCAGGGGGGAAGGATATTGACTCATTCTTTATTAGACATGAGTTTAGTCACAGAAAAACTTAACTTTGAGACATGAATCTGGAGGAATCCAAATGGCTGCTCATGAATAACCTATTTCCACTTGAAGACTCTGGCTTGCCTGAATGTTTGAGGGGCTGACTTCTGCCTACCAGTGTGATCATCTTCATTGGAGAGACTCAACAAGGATGTCACTGCAGCGACTAAGAAGATTGTCCTTTGGAATATGCCTTCTTTGTCTAAGTACTGATTTCCTTCTTTGCTTTTGAGAAATGGAAGCAAATACCTCGTTGCAAGAGAGGGCTACAGGCAGCTTCCAGAAGTTTATAGCTTGATCCTCTAAGGTCTGTTCCCTTACTTTAGGGTGATGTAAAAGATAGAGTATTAGGTGTGAGCAGCCTGGAAAAAGAAATGGGCTTGCGGATTTAAGATAGCCTGTGGTCTTGCTTCCTGCACCTCTTTTTGTGTTGTTCAGGCAAACGTTTCATGCTTGGAAAATTTGAGCTCTGGGGATCAGAGCAACTGCAGATCCTTGCTGGCCTCAGCACTTTCTGCTGCTGATGAGCAGGCAGTTGTCAGCTCCTCAGTAGCTTGTTTTTGCTGCTGTGTGTTGAGGCAGGACAGTCACTGAGATGAGGGAAGAGGAAACTTTGCAATGTTGTGGTCCAGTGTCCAAGGACTCGTGTGACAGACAACTATGTGAATGAAATAGCCTAAGTCTGCCAGCTCACTGCTGGATGCTCAGTGTGGTTGTTGGTTGTGGTGTGGCTGTGCTGTCACAGCTTGTTCAGAGGTTGGTCACAGGGTGAATGACTTTTGACTGGGTTTTTTTCAGTCCCCACTGGTCATCCTTGTCCATCTGTTACTAAGCCCACTTTGGCATGGCTGGCAGGAGCTTATTCCAAAGCCTGATGGAAGCAAGGTGTAGTAGCTGTGGAGCGTGGCCATTGGGGAATTGGTTGTGTCAGCAGGTCTGCAGGTGTGCTTTGGACAGGATAGTAGGGGTTCATATTTATAAAGTTTTCATAGGCCCCTTGAGTACAGTGATAGGCTTTGAAGCGTGGTTTCCTCTGAGCTCTGCTTCCCCACAAAATCTTCAAGCATGATCCATCAAGGAGTGTGAAATATATTCAAAATCCCACTGCTGCCTTTTTCTCAGTCAGCAGGGTTGTGCTTTCTTCTCTGGTCTGGAGTTGTTTGCTGTTGAGAATAAGCAGTCTCTTTTCTTGTGATTCCTTGCCTCTCTTTGGGACATGATGCTATCAAGAAAACCAGCTGTTCCAATCCGAGAGCTGCCTCTGCCTTCATGCTCTCTTGTTGATTGTGTTGAATTAATGAAGTGCTGCAATACTGTAGAGAAAAGAGGAGTGTGAAGAAATGAAGAGGGAGATCACACAGAAGGAATATACAGAAGAGGATTCATATCCTGTCACATGGTTCACAGTGGCTGTGTCTGGTACTAGATCTGCTATAATAACAGAAATTCCCTCATGAAAACTTGAATCCAGTCTAAATCTTTGCCTCCCTAAGTTGTGGGATCTGAGAGTTCCACATGGAGAAAAGAGCTAGCTAATCTCAGCATCTGGGGAGACCTGACAAGTCCTGACTGTTCCTGCTCAGAAGGTGGTGGCTTTGATAAATGTTATGGGAAAAAATATTTAAAGGAGAGAAGTAAGGGAGATAATTGCTGAATGCCAGCTGTAGCAGAAGGATAAGGTTCAAAATATTCCTCTTGAAAACCCTGCAAATTTCAGTTCTGACTCCCTTCAATTCTTGAACCACTGTCTCAAACTTTTGTCAACACAGACTTTTCTCCTGTGAAGCTCAGCTTCAATGGCATCCCTGTTCAGCCAAGAAAACTGCCAGGTTGTGCTTTGACTTTGGTTCCAGCTGTTCAGTGCAAAAAGCTTTCATTGCTACTATGAAAAGCTTTCCTTAAGGGATAACATAAAGCAGGAATGTTGTGGTGCTTGAAGGCTGAAGTAGGCATCTTCCCTTGAGAAGAGTCTTCTAAAGCACAGATGTCTGGTACACTGTCATGTGGATAAAACGTTATAAAGATTATGTGTTAATCTGTAGCTATTAATCTTCTCAGCAGGTTTGGATCCAACTGATGTTTGGACCCACCAGCCAGGTATGCAAGAGAATTTCTTCAGTGGCTCTGAAGTGTTCCATGAGCCTCTAGGCTGTAGCTGTTCATCTGGGTCCTGCCTGCTCGTCCTTGTGATCCTTGGTTCTTGCTATGCTTTCTCTGCTGGTGCTTTCCTTCATCAATTTTGATTTGTGCTTACCATGGTACCTGGTCCATCCTGACAGCAGGATGGTAAGTTTACACTATATTGTGTGTTTTACCTCAGGCAAGCCTGTGTTCTTCCAGATAATTTCCTCAGAATCAACAGTTGGAAGCGTTTCTTATCTTGGCACAAATTTCTCAAGTACCACTGAAGTTCCAATGAGTTTCTGGAAGTGCACGTTGTAGAGTTGTAAGAACTTGCCCTCCTGATTCCTGACTCGGCATTTCTTATTTGCTAATTTATATCTAGGTATGCCCTTGATTATCTGTTTGGGTTTTTTTTCCAATAGACCAACTATATGTTTTTATGGGGTTTAAACCTGTTTCTCTCAGGTTGCTGCTTGGAATCTTTCTTTAAGCTTAAAAATATTAGCAATTGCCAACCCTCTTGGGCAGGATGTGGAAACATGAAAGTTCAGGAACCCCTATTTTTATCTCACTGACACCAGAATCAAATGCTGTATAGCACTGCCAAATTATTTTCTCCATTGTATTTTTGGTTTGGTTGATTTTTTTGTGGTGTGCTGAATTCCAGATTGTTGCAGTGCCACACTAGCATTGGAGTTGGTCCCCATGAGTTCAGGAGAGCGCATAGCAAATGTTTGAGCTAGAAGCAAGGTAAATTGTTCTAAAACTCTTCTGTGGTGTTCTGTTATTAAAACTCAGACTGTGGGTATTTTACATGTATTTTGTGTGGCTCACTGATCTCCTCCTTACCACTTAGCATGAACAGTTCTGGTCATGTGTAGGTTTTTTCTTGTAGTCTGAAAAAGCTAGCTAGATATATGCTATTGCCTGGGTTTGCTACCTCCTCTTCCTCCTCCTCTTTCCATCTCTTTTACTCACCTATTTCTAGTCTGGGCTCAGATTTTTGCTTTCTCCTCTCTCTTCATTTTTTCACCTGCTTCTTTCCTGTGTCTGTGCACCTTCTCCTTCCCTCCTCTCCTCTTTTCTGTCCCCTCGTTTGCATTTCTTTCATTTCAAAACCTATATTGGAGCTGACACCAGGCTGCCTGTTCCCTGCAGCACTGAACTGGCAGTTTGGAAAGAGGAGGCTGCAATTCCCTCAAGGGGCAAGACAGAGTTCAGTGTCTGTCTTATTTTTAAATATGCATCTGAACATGGCTGATCAGAGGAGCAAAAGAAATCTTTGGGTTCTGAGTGCTGGAAGCTCATAAGGACATAGTGTAATCCTCTGCATCTCCTTGCTCCTCCTGCACTCCTCACTGAACATGAAAGCTGCTTGGCACAGGGGACTTTGCAGGAAAGGTGGGTGAGAATCAAAGACCCTGTGGAAGGAGGGTAGAAAGGGGTGGATGCTTTGCAAGCCTCACACCTTCTTTTTCTGCTTCAAGTTCTTTTCATTCTGTCAGGTTTATGCCCTCTTTTGAACCCCAAAGGACCCCAGAGTACATTACCCAGCTATACACCAGCTTTGCAGGATGCTGTTTAACCCTGGGCAAGTAAAAGACTGATGACTGGTCATCATGCTGGTACAGTGAGGGAACAAGCTGAGATATTCCAGTTCTATGGTCTTACCATAACCAGTGCCATGACAAGCTACCAGAGATGGATCTGCAGGTTTCCCAGTAGGAGTAGGAGCTCTGCTAAGGCAGGTTTTGTACCCAGCTGGTGGATTTCATAAATGATTTTGCTGTGCAGCTCTAGCTGCTGGCATCTGTTCAGGCAGCACAGTGACGAAGTCACCTAAAGGGCAAAAAAAAGGCAGGTGCTCACTGGTCCAACAGTTCCTGCCAGCAGATTAGGATCGGAAGTGAAGGAGAGCATATTGAATTAAAGCTGTAATCATAATTTCAGTTTAGACAAAATGTATGTAGCTTGGCAGAATACCAGGGCCCTGACTCTTGTAAAAATGTGTCACAGGGTCCTTTGGGATCTTAGGAAGATCAAGACCTTTTTTGAAAACCTTCTGTCAGCTGTGTTACTTTCTGTGGCACAGGCTACTTTGGTTTGGCATAGACACAACTACTCCTTTCTGCAACATGTTGGACACTCCTGATCATGAAAGTGGTCAGACCTGGTGTTAGTGGCTAAGGGTTCAAGGTGATTGCAGCAAGTTGTATGGGGGAGGCTGCAGGCTCTTCTTCTCCATGTTTTCTTTTAGTGTCCTTGCCTAGGGAGCAGCCTAACCCCTCAGAGGAGATAGCTGACAGCATCAGGACTCAATGCCAGATGATTGTCAACTGAAGTATGTTGACTGTGTTCAGGATAGACTGAAGTAGGCTCTACTCTGAAGAGCAAAGGCTGAGGAGGAATGCAGTGTTATATCTGTATCTCAGACCTTCAGCAATGCCTAAATCATCCTGGAAAAAAATGCTTTTGATTGGAGAAAAAGTCTTCTTGCAGGAGGATCCCAGTGTTCATGCTATCTAATTTCTTTCTTTAGGAAAAAAAAGAAAGAAAAAAAGTAGGAGTTAAGACTTTTGAGTTGCAGACTGGTGAAATAATATGTGTGAATGATAGAATACTTGACTGCTGGGGTGGATAGATTTGGCCTTCTGTTCTGATTCTGCCTTTTTTTTGCCAAAGGATCCATGTTTTTGGACTCTGATGAGGTGTGTTCAGTTGCTGTCCTTTTAACAGTTTGCACGGTGTTTATGTGGAAGAGGCTGTGCATTTGCAGTGGGTGAGGAACGGAAACAAGAGCTGGCATGGTACAGCTGATATCTTCTCTACAGTGCTGCATATTCAGTTGTCAGTTTTTCTCTACTTGCTGAAAATTTTTGGTTTCTTGTTTTAAAATAGCTAGTAGAGGAAGAGGATCCTTTCCCTACAGGGACAGCTGATCCAAGTGGCAGATAAACCTTCCCTGGCTGTGCTCTTTCAGCTCCTCCCTGCCCTGGTGATGGCTGTGCTGGAGTTGTGGGTCCCCTGGATATGTCTCTCTGTGTACCCAGTCCTGATGAGCAGCATTGTGTACACCATGGCTTACACACAGCAATCCCAACTGACATTATTCTTCCAGTTAGACCTTTCTTGTATAGCAAAGCTACTTTTTACTGACTGTTTTTTTCCCTGAGAAATCACATATACCGCATTCTTGCCAGAGCAAGGTTATGGATATGGGGGAGTCCTAGATAACAGCAGTAAAACTACCTGAACTGGCTGCTGTGCACCATTTCCTGGAGTAATTGGTGCTGGAAGAATTTCTTGGGAAAGGAAACAAACTGCTACAACAATTCCAGCATGCTCCTGTGACCTTGCTTTTGCTATGGTAGGGAACAGTTTCGAAAAAAGTAGTAGAAAGAATATGACCAAAGTCACTTTCATGTGTAACTTAAAGTATTCAGGATTTTACCCTAGGTCCCTCAAGGTAAAAGGCTGCTGTGTTAACCCCAGCTCTTCATCTCTTGCCAAGTCTGGAAATCCGGGTTCTTAAGAGGAGCTGTTACTTGTATGACCTTCATGCGTGAAACAGTTTCTCTTTTACAATGTGTTTTCCCTTTTATCAGTTATTCATTGAGGAGTCTCTTTGCATCTGTAGAATTTTGAAGGGTAGCTATTATTTTACCATTTTAATTTTCCCAGCTGTTCAAATAATTGTTTTAACCTCTCAGTGCCTGGAAGTGCTTTTCACATCCTGATAGCTTTCCATTGTATTTCTTTGGTTTCATGGTTTAAATTACCAACTGTTTTCTCCCTATTCCAAATGGTTACTCTGTGACTTTCTTCTCTATAGCTTTAAAGTCTTCACTGTTCTGAACACCACTGAAACAACACAGCAAAACACTCATGAGCTTCCACACTGGGATACCGAGCTCTCACATCCTGTTTTGGGGTTTGGGCTTGTTTGTTGTTCTCCACACACACACACACATGCACCCTGCGAGAAAAGAACATCAATACTTAAAGATCCCATTAAAACCAGAACAAACTGGTTATTCTGAAGGATCTTGCCAGTGGCTTCCCTGGAGTGCATTTCACTGTATACAGGGAAGGGCCTCTGACAGAGACAATGAAGCCAGCACAGAATACATTGTCTTCATGCAGTTTTACAGGGAGTAAAGTCAAAGCATTTAATTTGACAGTGGTTTCTCTAGCCCTGACACAAGGCTGTGATGGCTGAGGACAAGGCAAAGCTTCCTGCTGCTCTGGCAGAGGACGTGGCTGCTTGAGCTAAGCACTCAGTTCCAGGGCAGTGTTCCCAGCCCAGGGTAATGCTTGAAGAAGGAGGGATGCATCTTCTGTCCCACCTGGGGCAAAACACTTCCATATGGGAGCACCTCCAGACCAGCAGTGTCTCATTTCATAGCTTCACTTTTCTTTTTGATATTGATATTTATATTTATGTTTATTTTCAGTGAGCATTGCTTCTCTTGAGTATGTCTTTAATGGCCTTGCCATAGGGACAGAGGTAATATTTGAAAATAAGTAATTACATTGTGATATTCTGGACACACTGCTGTAGTTTCTCTTACGTGTTCTTCTCACGTGTTCTGAAAGTTGCAAAAGGTGATTTATAATTCATCAAACTAAGCATAAAACATCTGACTGCAAAGCCTATCAATCTGATCCCATCTCTTTCCAGCCCTTTAATTAGGGAAGCCTTGCTGAAAAATGTACCCATCAGCAGCTGAGAAATAGTGCATTCCTGGACCCTCAGTATAGATCTTGAGTTATCCAGGTGCCAAAATGCTGTCAGAACTGACAGATCTTAGAAAATACACCCACAGGCAGAACATTATCCATTATACCAGCACTGAGCAGTGGGCAGTAAGGAAAAATCAGCAGAGAATGTGTCTTTATCAACTTAAATTGGCTTTTCCCGTTGCTAAAAATCAGTGTATCTGGCAAGGAAGAGAACCTATCTAGCAGTTTGATTTTTCCATCCCAGAGCTGAAGGGTGCAGTCTATCTTCACTGATGTGTGATGGGGACTTGTCTCAGCACAGCTCCTGGCACTGCAGTGGAATCCACAGCCCACAGAGAAGGCTGCCAGTCTGTCCTCAGTGAGTGACCATGCTTAAACAAGTGTGAAGAATGAATTACTCTGGATAAGCTGGATTTCTTCTGTGCTCCAGTTGCTCAAAATTTGCTTCAGACAGATCCAAACTTAGTTAAAGTTTTCTTTGGGTGCTGGCTGCTAACTGCTCCTGGAATACAACTGGCTGGGGTGTGGAATCAAGGATCTGGGCAATGGATGTGCTGATCAGAAAGGAGACAACAGCCAAAGGAAACAGGAACTTTGCCAGAGCTACAGGAAACGCAGAGATTTGGGGGACAGAACGAGCTTCTTTTGAGTTGTTTGGCACTGCAGGTTTACGTGTAGCTTTATATCAAAGGCAAAGGAAACAGCAACTGTGCGGATTTCTCCTGGGAAAGCTGTTTTGACACCTTGTTGCAGCATCTTACATTTACTGAACTATGTAAAATGTTTCTGTTCTTCTTTGGAGCTTGTCTGTTGCCGTTAGATATATGACAGTTTTATTAAGTAATCTATTCAAGATTATTGCAAATCTATTATTATACTGTTTTCTTTCCTAATTGAGTAATGAAAACTACTGATTTCCTTATTTGTGATGTATTGCTTCTCTTGCTAAATTCCACAGAATTTCTGTGAGCGCCTTTATTTTTTAACTTTCTGTTCAGCTAAGTAAGCTTCTCTATCTCATTTCTATAAATACTAGAAAAGAGAAATATGTTCACTCACAAAAGGCAGTTTAGTAAGTGAACTTCATTAGAAAAGTTTCTTTTTCACAGTCCTTGGTAGTCTTAAAAACAAACTGTTAGACCATCACAGGATTGCAGTCATATAGATATCAGTTTAACCCTTCTGTTCAATAAAACTTTAAAAAAACCAAATTGTAAAGGTTTGTTGCTAAGACAAATGAAGGAGCAGTCCTTTATCCAACGCCTGCTCCATAGGGACCCATACTGCCATTGCACAGATCACTGCGATCGTTTGGAACAGATCTGCTGAGCTGTGGCAGGCCAAATCAGTGTTCTGGAAACTCTTGTCACCTCATTGAGTGGGCAGTGTTGCAAAGCGAGGTGCAGCAGCAGGGCAGGGAACGTGCTGGGGCTCTTGTCTCCGGCATGAGGCCGTGCACACTCCGGCTGTAGCGTGAGCCTCCCATCACAAACGGCCTCTGCCCTTGCTGGGGTTGGTGCAGGGCCTGGCACAGTAAGTTCCCTGTCAGGATAAACTCTGGAGCCTGCACTGTACAAGCTGTAAGAATATGATGGACCTTATGGAAAGTAAGTGTTGATTGTGTGCTTTTTAATTTTTTATTTCTGTTTATCATGTGGCCGTGAGAGACACAGCAACTTCTTGTGCTTGGAAGGTTTCTTTAGAAATTTGAAGCAAGTGGGTGGAAGGGATAACAAAGACTATTCTGTTCCTCTAATTCAATCTCCCTATTTACAAGCCCAACTCGTCGAGTATGTTGTCACTGATCTTTGCAGCAAGAGAAAGACTGAAGCCTTAGAACGCTTCTGGAGAATATCTACAAATCCATGCGAATAGCCTAAAACATCATAATTCGTATGGTTTCCATGGATGCTGACCATGCTGCAGTTAGGGCAGTTCTGGTGTGTTGGTCCAAATGCCACAGCAATTTTACCAGGATGCAGTATTTTTGCCTGCTGGCCCTAGACTCTGGTGGTGTTGCTGTCTGCTGTTAAATAGGTGTCTTGTGCCTGTGTGAAAGAAGGGATTCCTGCATGTGCAGCTTGAGGAGGTGGTAAAGAGTTGTAAGTTTTATTCGGTACTATAAAATAATAATACCTGATGAAATGAAACTGCATTAAAAGATCAGGATTTTGACATCTTGTTTTGAGATGGTAAAATGCTTCTTTGGTGGCCTAGAGTTACTAAAGGTGTTGCTATCCTAGATTCTCAGTTTGCCAATGCACAGTATAAGTGTGGATGGACAGTGCCTGGCTCTGGCTCTATGTCAGTCATTCCCTAAATGCCTGTTGGCACCTGAGTGACCAGCTCCTCCTGTTTAAAAGCTGCATGATTTTAAAGGCTGCATGATTCTTCTATTTTTCTAAACCATTTGCTCTGTTTAATTGAGCACTGGGAGCCATTGTGTGCGTGGTGCTGCAGGATCCTTGTCATGTAAGGGCATTGATAAATATGTATTGTGTTGTCAAGTGTTTGTAGCTACTCTGCAGGTAGTGGTGGTGGAGTGAGCTGCATACAGTTAAGAATCCTTGTGTCTCCAGGGTCAATAAAAACAAGATGGCTTAAGGAATTATGGGAAATGGAGCTAGGATAGCTGCCTTCAGCATCACCTGCTAATAAACCAGCTATTTATAGATCAGCTGAGGCTTTGCCAACTAGATTGTTAAATTAGTATTTACATACTGGCCTCATTGTCTTTCACAGAAAATGTCATTTGCATTAGTGCTTGGACATAAGTGCAGCTTCCTGTGCTCCAGATACACGAATGTGTTTGGTCACAGTCCGTGGCTTTCAGTGTGTGTGTGAAACCATTCCTGATAGATTCTTGCCTTGCAAATAAATTCTCTTCTCCCTGTAGCATCATTTTCCCATCTTTCTGTGCCTCTCATTTCTTGCAGAAAATCTCACCTTTGTTCCCAAATGTCCGCAACTCATCATGAGGCTGATCTCGCTAGAGAGATGAGCAGCATTTCTGCATAGCAATTCCTAGTTAATCTCTGCCTCTCAGAGAGAGACTTGAATTGTTGATGGCTTGTGGGTAATTTAATAACTAGCAAACAAATAAGATGTGTAGATTGTAGCAACTTAGCCCAGATGCAAAATCCCCACACCTACTTGCAGCTGTTTGAAAAAATTCTGTTACAAAGGTTTGCTTTTTTACATTTTAGCACCGGTGAAACAGCATTGAGAAGAGTTGCTGCTCAGTGAAGCTGTGTTGATCACAGCAGGCTCCACACCTGGCTTAGCAGTTTCAATCCCCTGTGCGTGCGTGTGTGTCTGTGTGCCTTTCAAAAGGGAAGAATAATCTACTTGCTAGACGTGTGTCTCTCGTAGTCCTTGGGCGACCTTGAACAGTCATTTAACTTGTGTTTACTTGCCCATCTCTACCTGGGCAGATATTACTTCTGTGGTTTGGAGTGTGGAGGTTGAATGGATGTCTTGGATTCGTTATGGATGAAAAGTATTACTGAAATGTAAGGTATTCATACTGTCTCTTCAGACAGCTGATCAGAGTTCAGATTCACCTTCCTGTCTTGCTGCTTCTTGCTTCAAAGCCATTTGGACACTTGGATTGTGTGAGAAGTTGGAAGGCAGTAATAGCAGGGGTGATGCAGACAGGTGTCACAGCCTTCGCTCAGATTCACTTCTTAGCACTCGCAGGGCTGTTGATAAGGTGCTGTTAGGCTGGTATTGTGTTATTTTTAATCTGTCTTTGGCCTGCAAAGGGTCCATCAGCATCAGTTTCTCTGACACCTCAGCAGGCTCTCTGGGCACCTCATTACTCTTTTCAGGAAGAGAGCATTGCAGTCCTGGTGCTGCATCGGCAGAGTGCAGAGCTCACCTGCCTGTGCCAGCCCTGTTACTGTGAGGTGGGGGCTCAGAATGAGGGTTGCAGTTTTGCTCACCAGATACATGAAGCACGTAATACCACAACAATAATACAATATTTCCTGAAGCCATTCACCTTTTATTTATTCTGTTTAAGACAGCAAAACCTTGATTCCCTCCCCTTCAAATTCTCTCTTCTCTTGCCCATAGGAGAGGGAGTGGGACAGGCCAGCTGTGGCCATGGGTTTGGGAAACCTGGAAGTTGGTTCCTTGGTGCATCAATTCCAGTGACTTGACTGTGCTCATTTCACCACTACCTCTTCCATTTTAACTTTAATCCTTGCTGAAGGCAGCACTTGATTCTTACATTTTCAGATCTACCAGGTTTTTTCTGCCTTCTGCTGCTGTTCAGGGGAGAGGGGGGTTGGGATGTGGTATTCTGCAAAATGTCAAGGTCTCTGCCTGGAGAGCTGACAGTATAGGTGTTTTATATGTACATGGGCTATCAGGATGAGACATTCCTACTCAGAAACATTGGCTGAGACAGACAGACATTCCTCCTGCCACAGAGAGACAGGCAGGCTCACTGTTGCCAAGCCTTGAAATATTTGGCATGTTTTCTATTGCCCTAGTTTTGTGGAGTTGTACCTGAAGTTTTATAAGTACATGAGAATTTTAGTTCTGGGTTTTTGCTGAAAAAAAGGAAATGGAAGGAATAAATAAAATACAATAAACTAACCCTCCTGCCTAGACAGAAGTGATGTGAGAATGTGACTCAATTGCTTAAAACCAGAAGACAAATGTAATAACCATAGTGTATTTCTAAACAGTTTCACAAGTAAGCCTTGTGGTTTTGTGGGAGTTTTTGACTTTTCCTCTTAGGTTTTCAATATGCGAGGAGTCTGCAGCAGGGCTTGTTTTCTTGACTGAAGGGATATTTGCAGCTCTCTAAGACTTCGTGCATCTGCAGTGTCCCCTGCAAGCAATAATGAACTGACCAAAACAATCAATCTCCCTGAATTAGAACAGCCCTGCATTTTTCAAATTTTCTTTGCATTCTAATTTGTGCTTTTTCAGTTGTTCCAGCTTTCCAGCCTTTCTTGCAAGCAGCAGGATCTTTAATTTCAACTGGAAGCCAAGATTTCGCGTAAGAACGTGGTTCAGGGTAGCGGTGTTTTGACATTTTCACAGTTATGTCATATATCATCACACCTCCCTATGAGCTGGCAACACCGTTTACACGGAGATGAACATAATTATTCACAGAGGGGGCCCTGTTAGAGCTTCGGACTCCCTGGCTGATCTAGAGGAGATCGACTGGCTCTGCAGGTCTGTGTCTGTCTTTCATGGGCTCACAGCAACATGCAGCTGCCCGTGCACTTTCACGTTGGTTCCACAGGCCGGTGCCAAGGCACGTGCTCCTGAAATCACCGATGAATTCACAGACACCCACTCGCACTTCTGCGTCGCCTGAGCAGAGGGACGCATGCAGCCAGGCTCCCACAACAGAAAGGTTTCCAATAAAGCTGAAACACAGAGTTATTGTTTGTCCAACCACTGGCAAATGCACAGAGCCATTGTGTGGGTCCTGAAAGCCTGGGCGCTTTATTCTCTGCAGACTGAATGGCAGCCGCGGGTAATAATAACACAAGATTAAAAAAGCCAACATTATAGGGGCATTTACAACCTGCTGAGAGAATGAAATCTCAGCAAGGCTGAGCTATGTCTCTAGTGATCCTACGTTTTTACTGCTTGATAAGGAAATGATGGGCAGCTCTGGAGAAATGGTCACCACAGAGCAGATAAAGGGGGAGCAAGTTGGCTGTTGGAAGACTGCGGTAATGGAAAAGCTGTCTGCAGATCAGGTGACCAGCCTGTCCTTCCCCGTGCTGGCTGAGCTGGGGGTGTGTGTGCAAGCACACTGTTTCCTTCCCAGGCAGGCATCAGTGGGACCAGGACTGGTTTGCATAGTTCAGAGTCTTGTGTTTGGAGTTCTTTGGTCAGCATCATCCAGGCTGGTGCTTTGATAGCTGTTAGCAGGTCCACTCAGGAGAATTTACATGTGAGAATAAGACTGACTGTGGAAAAGAGATGGTGGAATTAGCTTTCTGCCTGTGAGAGCAGACATTCTTTCTGTCAACTTAAATTTAGGGAGACAATAAATATTGGGCTTCCTGAATGCAAGTTCCAGTTCTAAGTCACAGTAATGACAACTACCTTACACAATTTGAGCTCATCTGACACCGTCTTACATGTGGAATTTTATTATTTTTGAAACAAAGAAACCCTACTCCACAAGAACACCACCACCACCAAAACAAAAAACAACAAAATCAAAAAAACTATGATTTTTAAAGAATAGTTCCTTGTCTTAAAAACTCAAGTCTTTAATTCAGTGCTGGTTTTAACAATTCTTTAACACAAATGTCTTATAAAGTTCTTTGTGTACACGTAACTACCTAAGCAGCTTTGTAAGACCCACTTTCCCCATGCACACATGGGAACTGTACTTGGTAAGTCAAGAGACAGAGTACCAGCCTGTAGCAAGATCCTCTCAGGATATGCCCAGGCTGCAGAATAATGATGGCAGATCAAACCAGCCCTAACCTTGCTAGCCTTGAGTATTACCAGCAGGCTAACCCTGACAGTGCTGAGCCACAGGAATTTGTACCCACCTGTTCAGACAGGTTGTGCAGCTCTCTGCTACTCAGCAGGTTTCTGAGGCAGCATCTTACATGTGTGACCTTGGTCTTTGGCATTAATTATGCAATGAGTGAAATTATGGGATGTATTTTAAAGTAAAAAAAACATGAGTTTTGCTACATGGCATAGGCAGGTGCAGTTTAATAACTGTACTTTTCCTTTCTAAGAACATTCTTATCTGTTCAAGTGTCTTGCTTTGCTTGTGCCAGGCAGCATGGCATGAAAATTGCTGGGCCCTGGGTGCTGTTTCTAGTGTGGGATATTATAGGAATTCAGAAATTCAGAGTACTTCATGGATTCATTTACTTGGATTAATGAATCTGTCTCTGCCTCTGTTTCCCCAAGAGTAATGTGAAGTTACTTACGTCAGAGGGATTTATGAGCTTTTTTCTATATTGGCCATTTTGCAGGAAGCGAAATTCAGCTCAGAGGGCTCTGCAGAAGGACAAAGTATTTGAGTTTATTCTCTTACAATCCTCGTTACAGAAAATTGGCAAGTTCCTGTTTAAAGTCTCTTTAAACACAAAGTATAACTACTCTTTGTGGGGTTTTTTTTTGGTCCTCTTTCTTTCTTCCTTTTTTTCCCCCTCTCCTTTCTTTATGTGTTTTGTTTTTATTTTAAATGTTCCCTTAAACGGCAAACTTTTCAGGTTGTGACCTGAAGGCTCCTCTGTGCTGGCACAGTTTTGCAGAAGGCAGCTGAGGGCTTGTTTTGTTTCCACAGGTTTCAAGTGTGAGATTAAATGTATGTTAGTGCTACGGTCTTTGTGGGAAGAGAGTGTAAAGAGGTGTTGAGTGCCAGTAAAAAAGAATGGTCTATAAGGGGGGAAGAGAGGATGTAGCTAAAACTAAATATGATGCTTGCTTTTTTCCTGAACCTTTGCAGGAGAACATGAATGTGTTCCCAGTCCACAACTCCCTTGTCTTTTCCTCCCCTGTCCCCCCTCCCTTTTTTTCACTCTCACCCTCTGGAGCTGCTGTTTTAGGATGAGTTGGTTCCAAATAGACAATACTTTCCAAGCAGATCAACGGACACCTAAGCAGCTGCACTGGTATCTATCATGGACAGACATGCTGCACAGTGAGGAAAATTACAAGATGGGACTGGCATCATTTGTCATATTATAAAAAATACAAAGCTCCCCCTCCACTTGAGCAGCGTCCACAAGACAATTGAACAGCATACTTAAAAACTGTCACTTTCTTTTCCAGTCTCTGAATACATTTTCAAATGCTAATGTTAAACATTCTACCTTTAGGTCCTCTATAGAGAATGTGTTTTACACAAATGGAAGCAGGTCTCTGTCTTGACACAGATGCAGGAGTATAAATTTGCAGAGGACACAATAGGAGATAATTATTTAGAAGGCTTTTATGGCTTATTCCAGCATCTGGTATTCTACTGGGGTGTCCTCTGAAGAGGAATAGGGAAAGGATGGAGTTAGAGAAATGCTGAGCTTGTTTTTCACTTGGTAAAGGTTTTTAATCTTGAAAGAAAGGTTTGGAATTTACACAGGAGGAGACACTGAGAAATCAAGATGCATCTCCCAGTGCATTCACTATTTTCTCTTTGTTTGCTCAGATCCATGGTTCAGGTTGTAGGGCATTTTATCTGCTGGTCTCATTGCACTGTTTGAGCTGGGTGCCAGTGGGCAGCTACTCAGAGCAGATCCCTGTTGCCCGGGGACTGACTGTGACAGTGCCATGTTCAGGGCAGCTGAGCTTGCAGCTTCCCACAGGTGCTGCCTGGGAGTGCCTGTGGTTGGGCATCTCCATCTGATCTCGTAACCGAACGTCTCTGTGGCTTCCCAGTCTGTTACGGCCTCTCCGTTCCGATCCCGGGGTCGTGCCTGGCGGGAGCACCCAGTGCTCTCCAGCCCCGACTGCAGATTCCCTACCCAGTGCTTCCCTGCTCCTTGGCTCCTCGATCTCGTCTAACGGGAGTGGCACAGTGAAATGTTTAGTGTTTCTTGACTTCTGAAACCTCTGTCCAAGAGGTGTGGCTCAGTCATTTGACTGTCTCGGTTCAAGTCATTAACATTTCAAAAGGGCTGTTCATTCTCTGTCTGGTTGCCTGAACTTGATAGAAGATTGTCTAATTGTGGTTTGGTGAGGGCCAGCCAACCAGACATTTCTTCCTTGAGATCTAATCAGATCTTGCAGCTCCTGGGACCAGACATTTCAAGATATTTGAAGTTTGGCAAGAGTTAGACATATAATTAATTCTTTACAATCTGATACTCAAATACTGTAAATGCTCAGTCAGCAATAAGCTTCTGGAGCAGGAGAGTTCAGTGCTGAGTCAAATGGGCTGATTCTGCTGAAATAATTTAAGTTTCTGGTTTGTATCTGGGTAGGGGAGGGTAGTCTTCCAAAACATTTTTTTTTCTCTTTTTAATTTTACCTGTTGGTGCCCCTAGTCTTTGGGAGGTGTTTCACAAAGACAGGTAGAAGTCATATCTCACATCTATCTGCAAACAGACCTGAGAATTCCCAGTTTTCTCTTGACTCTATAATTGCTGATTTTTGCCTCTTCAGCCAGAAGAAAAGGAGAGCGACATGTACACCCATGTGGGTGAGATGAATACAGCTATCACACAAATAAAATTACTGGCTGCCGAGTAGCAACAGCTTAATGAAAATGTGAAGTGTTAAACAAATAAAGCCAGTCAAGCTCATAATACTTCTGTGTGGAATTTCGCTGTATCACTGAACAAAAATAGAATTAGTATAGAAAAAGGATATTTAGAGAAGTCTCTGCCTGCCTCTGTTCATGGTGTTCTTGAATCTGGACTAGGCAGGATTAAGCCATACTTTTAAATATGGACATGATACCCTGACCCAAAGAGGAATTCTCTTTATCCAGAGCCAGGAGCCTGCTAAAGCAAGACAGAAAGGAATAAGATTAAGGAACAAGATAAAGCACCAGATTTCCTCTGAAGCCTAAATGCAAATTGTACAGAGGAATGGATCCCTTGAGAACTGAATTTTTGCATTTCTTTAGCATCTTCTCTTGGTGAATAATTATCATACTTCTGTGTAGCTGGTAAGTGGCATTACTCTTAGGTACAGAAAGGGAAACTGAGATGGGGATTTATTTCAGCTGCTGGAAGAAGTTGGGAGGTGACTGACAGTACAGCCTAGGACTGGTTTATGCACCCCAGGCAGTGCTCACCCTCCTGGAGTGCACCAGAAAACTGCAGGGTTTAGTAATACTGGCAAGCACCTGGTGAAATCCCCAGTACGAGAATTTAGCTACAACCGTTGGGATCCCACATCTCAGAGGCACAGTGCCATACCTGAGGTGAAGTGTTTTTGGCTGTTCTTTGCACTCTACCCAAGGAATGGACTTTCCTGTGCTTCCATCTTCATGAAAATTTCTGGAGTTAAAGACATGCTCATCAGAACTAGTGCAGGTTAGTAATACATCCTGGAATGAGTTCTGGAGAGGCAAGCTGATCTGGGATCAGCTTGTGAAGAAGCCCTGCAGCCAAGGAGCTGCTATATTTGCCTCCAAACAAAATTGCATCCCCTTTCCCTGGCTTCTCCCATCTGCCTGTGTGGGGCTGTGAACAGTCACTGGATGGGATGGGATGATCCCTAGAATTTGGGCAGACAGCTGGGGTTGCTCCTTCTATCTCCTCTCTCTCTCTTCCTCCACCTGCTCCCTGATGGCATTTCTTGACAAATAAAGCACATCTCAGCTAGGCTTGGTCTCACTTTGTGTGGAATCACTGGTGTACTGAAGGTTTTGTGTCTGGGTCACATGGAGCTTTAATACGCTGGGGAATTAGAAATGTTCTAGGAATTTAAATTCTAAGCACCTTTATTTTTCTGGGCGACCTTGTGAAATTTCCTTGCACCAGACCTGTATCTTGCTGTCCTGCTGCCTTTATCTAATTTGTTTTTGTGTATGTTACTGACATCCAGTGAAGTGTAATTTGTTTGAGAAGTGGCACTTATAACAAGGATCCTGCTAGTAATCCCTGCATTGAATCGCTATATACACAATGTTCTAGGAATAATTAAAGTCACAAACTTCAATCTTGAGGGATGCACGGGGGAAACCTATCCTGAAATGAGGCTTACCATATCTGACTTTTCTACTTCCAGTGCTTTTTAGCACTGTAGGTTTTGCTATTTTTGTTCCAGAACTGAAGTAGATTTAAGAGGAAGTCTGACATCCTGAATTTACACGTCCTAATAACAGTGTTCATCAGTCAGTCTTCTTACCATGTCCTTTCTCTACCCCTTCTCTCTATTAATTTTCCTCAATAGTCTGCAGGGATCATTTGCCAGCCTGATTCAAATTCCTGCACTTCCCTGGCATCTTGTTTTATAACATCTTGCATCATGTACTTTCTATTTCTGTAATCCATTTAATCCAAGATACTGAGATGGCTTTGCAGGTATTTATTGCATTTCTTTCTTCCTCGTGTAAGGAGGTAACAGGTCATTTATACAACTTAATCCAAAGTCTCTTGGCTTCTAAGGTTATTTTTTTGCTTTTATTTTCCCACTGATTATTCTGGAGGCTGGTAGCAAGAGCAGGAAAGAGTATAGAGAAGTTGCCAATATTTG
The DNA here is from genome assembly GCA_024734555.1 of Trochalopteron elliotii. Classification (NCBI taxonomy): domain Eukaryota; kingdom Metazoa; phylum Chordata; class Aves; order Passeriformes; family Leiothrichidae; genus Trochalopteron; species Trochalopteron elliotii. Next base: position 1,800,720 of record JANPWX010000651.1, on the reverse strand, counting down.
TGTCTGTTGTTTCATTATGTTGTGTCCAGAGCATGGCTTGGCAGTTCAGCAGTTAACCCCTGCAGCCAATGTCCCCCAGCAAATAATGTTACTGCTGCCTTTCCTTAATTTTTGGAAGTGTTTGGCTTAGGGTTTGAAATAATGAAATACTGTTGCATCAGTAAATGGTTTTCCATTCCTTTTGGCTCTGGAAGCGGATATTCACAGTTGGGTGAAGTTCATTTTAATCCTCACAAAACCAGAGCTGGATTTGTGCAAGTTTTCATTGTTCTGCTTTAGAAACACTCTGTGCCTTCTGGATCCCTTTATCCCTCCCAGGGGCTAATCCATGAGCTTGCAAAACACTCAGGGTGACTCCAGTTGCAGAATGGAGGGGTGTCCAGTGTTATCTTCTTTCTCTCCTGCATTGCCTTCCACCACTCAGTCCAGAAGGGCACAGTAATGTTTGGAGCGTGCCGTTTCTGATGTGTACAGATAGTGGGATGTAATTACCTTCCTCTGAGATACAGTCATTACACTGGCTGTAAAGAGAGAGGGCCACAGTCCTAATGGGAAATGATTTTAAAGCAATCTTGACCAAGTCTAGTGGAGCCATTTCAGAGCACTTAAAACTCAGCCAGTCCTTCATGGCACTTGTGATATGTCCACTTCATGCAGCGAGAGGCATTGGGATTAACACTTGTTGAGGGATAAAGAAAATCCACGATAAACTGCAGCACTGGCTTTGGGCAAGCGTTGTGTGCTGCCATAGGGGAAAGGTGCCGACAGAGCCTGGGCTTGATTATTATTGTTCTTGATAGTGATTTAGAAAAACGCAAGGCTCTCACAGAAGCAATAAGCCAGTAGTCATGAAATCTGCCACCTTGGGCTTCCTGTACTACAAGAGCTGCTTCTCTGTTCCCAGGCATGATTCCTGCAGAGGCAGGAGGATTGTTCCCTTTTCCCAAGCAGGTAGCTGGGCAGATAGAGGCACAGTCTCCAGATCAGAGCCAGATCACTGGTGGATGCATTGTGGGTTTACTTGGGAAGTTCAGGCTTCAAAAATGTTGTCTTACAAGGCAAATTTGGTCAGAGGTTGTTTAATAGCAAATACTAGTTTGTGTTATGTTAGAGAAAGACGGGCTTCAGTGTGCTTTGGTGCCTGCTGGGGTTGTGCTCAGTAGCAAGGTGAGGAGAAAGATTTCAGCAGAGCTGATGGAAGGTGGCAGTCAGCAGTTGTAGGTCATATTAAGGGGCTCTGGCAGGCCTGTTGGGATCAGCCCAGGACTAAAAAGCAAACACCACTTCACATAAGCGATTTTCTGTATTTCAGTCCTTTACAGAAGCACAATAGCCCAAGCTATGCAGGTTAGCAGAGCTCTAAGCTGGTACCCGGGAGAGCAAGAATAACTAGTAGTCAAATGCTCTACGTCTGATTTTCATCCTTTGAGCTCCTCTGTAATGTTACTGGAAAACAAAAGTTGTTTAAATAATGGAACAGACACGATGAAATTGTGCAGTGATGCAGAAGGGGTTGAGGAAGGGTTATTCCTTTTTTTCCATTACTTTTCTCCTCCTGCTTTGCCTCCCAAACGTGGGTGGAATATACATGTCAGGCGCTAGTGACATCAGCCTGGCCCAGTGGCTTTTCTTAATGGCAAGAATGAGATTAAATGCAATTAACATCGATTGAGCAAAAACTGCCCTCGGTTTGTATGTGGATTAATTAACAGTCATCCTTTCAGCAGCAGCTCTTTGCAGAGCTGTGTTTGTTCCTCCTGGCCCCGCTCTTTTCTAGCACAGGTCCAAAATCAAAAGCACTGAGCTTGTTCCCTGTTGTGACGTCTGGGGTTACCAGCTCAGCAGGGAGATGCAGCCCCCCAACCAGGATGATTTTTTGTGCAGTCTGCTGACTGCAGAGCTGCTCAGTCAGTGGCAAAATATTTCCTGTTAAGCAAGGCTAATGACGGGAGCTCTCTGCGAGTTAGAACAATGATCAGAACAATTGTCTGGAGGAAATCAATGTTATAATGCATGAACAAACAGGTGAGTCTCAGAACAGCTGGAGATTAGTTGTGCTGGTAAATAACTTTGTGAAATAACTTTGTGTTCGGGTGATGCAGAGCAATGGGGAGGTGTAAAGGCAGAGCAAAGCAAGCAGTGTGTAGGCTCTTGTGAGCCAAACGAGAGGGAGGAGGAAACCAGAAAGACTGTTTCTGTTCCTAGCACTCTGATGGTGGGATTTGTTGACCAGGAGCCTTCCACGTGAAAGCATTTTCTGGGATGTTCTGACAATGCATCTGGTGAGTTTTTTGAAAAGCACCTTTTCTGCTGTCAAGCCAACTTTGAAGGCACCGTCTGGGGAAATCGCCAAGAAGTCGTTGGGTGAACTTCCCTGCTTTGCAGAACTATTAACACTAGTACAGAGAAGGGGGAAAACAAAACTCTCTTCATAGCTTTTTAAATTAATGTTTTTTGTTGCTGCCAGGCATGGTCCTGACCCTCCTTATTCCAGTCCCAAGGACAGCAACTGTTGGACTCCTGAAGGATGAGAGAGATAGAGAGGCTTTTCTGTGCAATAACTATATGGCACAGAAGTGCTGTGATCCATTAGTCAGCACAGCTGCTCCACAAAATAGCCAATACTCTGAGTGTAACAGAACAAATTGCACATAACCAAAAAATACCTACAGCATACATCAAACCAAAGTGACTCAAATGTCCCTTGCAGCACTTTGGGGTGCTAATAGCCCTGCAACAAATGCCTCATCCAGTGTAAAGGCCTTGAACACCCATCTTAGGGCAGGTCAGGATTTTTGTATTTTGTTTGTGCCTCTTTCCCCACTAACTGAGATGAAAAAGTTGTGCGGTCATGTTGCTGAGGTCTGCTGTCTGCCAACAGGTATTCTGATGTTGAGAGCTGCCTGCACACGGCAGGGAACTAGGAACTGTGGAGATTAATTTCTACTTTGTCACTGACACTCCAAATGCACCAAGTCATTTATCATGAGGATCTGCTTTCTGATTTCTTCATAGCTTCACAGTGCCCATATGTGTGAGTGCTGTAGTGCGACTTCTTAAAGGGATGTTAAAACAAAGGGAAGGCACGTGGTGGAGGAAACTTGCAGGGTTTACCCTGTGAGACTAATGGCTGGTTAAATAAATATGTCTTAACTCAGCTGAGGCTTGGCAAACAGCATCTCTGGCAAACACTGAGGGAGGAAGTTCTTCAGGGTCTGGCTTTTCAAGGAGGGAGATTCCTCCGCTGGCAGAGAGCCTCCAGCAAGGCCGAGAGCTGAGGCACAGAGCTGGCCAGTGACTGGGGGAGGTGGAAAGGATGCTGCAGATTCACCAGGCAGTCCCAAGCTTCTGTGCTGGTATGCAGACTAAGAAAGGAGGAACAGGACAGAGGAGTAGGTGCATTAGAAAATCTTGCTGAAACTTGCTTGCCCCGGTGCTGGGTACCAAGGCCTCAGCTCTGTTACAGGACGAAGACTGTGTTGGGCATTGACTGGATTCCCGTCTCAGTGGGGGTGAGATTTGTGGAGCAGATCTACTTGCAGAGCTCAGCCCTTTCTCCTCACTCAACTGGAATCAGAACTGGAAAGCTACTGGCTTTCCCACAGGGGCTGCAAAGTGGCAGGCCTTGTCAGCTAAGCAGCCCATTTTGGCTGCAGTTAGCTCCTGAGCAGGGTGCCACAGTAGTGGGAAGAATATGAGTTAGTGGCTCGAAGGTCCCATTTATTGTGAGAGGCATGGAAGAAAACAAGTGCTGTATGCCCTCCAGCTGGACTTGCTGTCAGGACTGAACAGATTGCCATTCTTGTTTGTGCTGGTGAGGAATTTGCCTTTTTATGGACACTATTTTCATATGTAGAGGTGCTGGGCTGGAGCTCATTAAGACTGGAACCTAGTCTCTACCTGGATTGCATTGGCAATGGCATTAAAAATAACCTGCCCTCTGTATGCAAGCAGGGCACTGTTCCCTCTCATCAGACTGTGGGTGTGGTGCCCTCTCCCAAGGCTGCTCATCTCCTGACTTCTTGTTCTGCTAAGACTGCAGCAGAGACCAGCTAATGCCAACTGCGGGGCAGTCATTTTATGAGGAGGCATCAAAACTTTCCAGTCTGAGCCTCGACTCCATTAATTGGGACTATCCTGTCATGTGAGAACAGTGATTGCAAACTGCCTGGACTTGTTGCATATTCACCTTGCCTGGTGCATATGAAATGATAAGGGTATGGAGCAGAGGTAAAGCTTCTCCTTTTACTGGCTCCTTCTGCTCAAGGTAAGTGCTGTAGCAACCTGGAAGCATCTTGTGGAGAGGATTCCAGGTTAGAAGAAAATGAAGGGGTGCCACGTCTGCACTGGCATGGTGCAATGCTAGGTGGAGTTAAAATGTGGACCAAGAGTGGGTTTAGTCTCAGAGATATGGTGTCTCTTAGCCCATCAGTTCTGGGTCCAGGCTCACTGTACAAAAGGTTTTGAGGAGGTTTAGAGATCCAGAGTGAGATGGAACCCGATGTTTTTGTGCAAAGAATGTTTGTGAGCCTCTAGCTCAATGCATACCTGGTATGTGGGTAGGTTAGACTGGAAAGAATTCATTTAGGTTAAGAACTGTTTTCATTTTCTCCTGAAATAAGTAAAAATATCATAGAATCATATAATGGTTTAGTCTGGAAGGGACCTTAAAGATCATCTAGTTCCAGCCCCCCTGCCATGGGTAGAGACACCTGCAACTAGATGAGGTTGAAGTATGTAGTTATGATTTTGAACATGAAATTGTGTAACTCTGATATTCTTTAAAAGTGTTTTAAAAAAGAGGTTTTACTGTCTTCCAGAAGGGTTAACCATTGAGTAGCCACAGAAGTGATTTTGTTTTTCTTTTATTTTCTTTCTTTTTTTTTCATGAAATGTAGCATTCCTGGACACTTTATTGAAGTGTTACAATGTGAATACAGCAATTTGCTTCATTGCAAAATTGATTGTGAGTTGTTACTGCTTCATACATTGCAATTTCCATGAGTGCTATTGGAGTTTTTAAAAGATATTGCTCTGTACATAACTTTTAAGTCAGTAATGGTGAGAAAAATTACCTGGAAAATTAGAGTCAGTGGAGTATTATTGATGGTTCATTTGTCAGATTTCTGCATAACCTTTGTCTAAATAATTTGGTGAACAATTTTCTCTTTATTCTTGAGTCCTTTGAAACTTTTCCAATTCATTGTTGTCAGAGATAGGGCTGTCTTTGGAGATTCAAGGGCAGCATATTCAGTCTACATTGGCCATGTATCAGCCAATATTAGCCTGCTGTGCAGAACCAGCCCAAATGACATCCTCACCTTCTGACAGACAGTGCCAAGTGTACTAGCATCATTATTTTCTGATGTTTTCCATTCTGATTCACACTGAATTTGCACAGCTTCTCTCCTCAGGAAGGCAAATATCTGGAGAGTAGAACTGAGCTCAAATACAGCCCTAATAAAAATGGGCAATGAGACTGTATGCAGTGAAGTGTTGGGTTGTGTTTCTGTAGTTGGCTTTAGCTGGGTGCTCTTAGCATGGATCAGTACTGTCTGCTCTGCAAAAGGGACCTGCACATATCCAGAGCAGGAGAAAAAAGTAGCCTGTTGATGGGCTTACCCTCTGTGATTCTGTTCCTGTAGCACTGACACAATGGTGCCATTGCTGCTGCAGGAGAGCTGATTGCCCACATTGTGAAGTGGGATCCAACACTGATTTCTCAGATCCTCAGAGGGAGGGGTGTTACAGTGCTGTTGTGTGTGTTCTCATCCACTGCTGATGGCATTTGATTTCTTTGACGTTATAGATGCGATAAGATAAAAATAGGAAGAGACCGCAGCAGACTTTGCAATCTCCATCCTAAAAATGTTGGAAACTTTCTGTCTTACAATAACCCTCAGAAGTTCACAGCTCATATGCAGATACCTGGAGGATCTGAGGAGGTACCTCTTAGTAGGTTTCTGTGGGCACAAAGTGTCGTGATTTTGCTTTGATAAAGGCTGTCAGATATGTCAGGAGTTAGGGTGGTCTCTGAGTCCCCATCTTTCTTCTTTTCACTCCTCTGGTGCTCTTATATTGATCCTGATCCAGGATGAGAGTGTGGAGGGAGTGTGTGTGTGTGTGTGTGTTTGATGACAGCTAATCAAAGTGCTCCTGTGTCCTGCTGAGGCAGGACTTAGTGTGGAGCTGCACTTACTCTTGTGACCTCACTGCTCCAAGGCTTACCTGGACCCACAGCTGTTCTCTCCCACTGTAGGGTGATGGATTCACAATCCTGATCATTGCAACTGATCAAATGTTCTTAATCACCGAATCAGCCTTACCTTTGCTACTATGAGCTGCTTTGCTTCCACAGTCCTCTCCCCTTGAATAGCTTGTGTTTTACAGTAGATGAAACCTGATGATTTTTCTGTGGGATTTTCACTCTGTCAATGCTACTCTTTCATTTCTGATGGCAACATTCTCATGTCAAGAGCTGCATAACTAGCTTGCTGCCTTTTTCTTTTGTCTCTTTTTTTCTCCAGGAGCTGTTAGTTAATTCTGGATAAACATCATCCGCCAAAGAGCAGAGGACAGGGACCACAGACGTCCTTGGAAGCCCCAGCATCCTTCTGGACAGACACTGACCAAAACCAGTGCCTTCTGCCCTCCATGACCAAGACAATACAACATGATTCCTCTTCTAACTGCCTGCATGTATCAGTCTCGGTGGACATTCCTGGAGTTGGGAGAAGGGTCCCAGGAGGGGGGGATGCTATAGTTTCTTTTCATTGTTTTGCAATGTAAAGAGTTGTGTTGATGCCAGGTGCTTCCAGCACAGCCTGTAGCTTGGGGTCTTGCTCCAACATAAGCCTGGTTCACTCAGTTCTAATTTTGGTTTCACCAACCTACATCTGAGTTTCAAGAGCTGTTTCCTTGGTTTGTTTGCTCTGGAGAAAGGGGTCTGAAGTATTTGGAAGTAACCCTGAGTAGCTTGTTAGGATTAACTGTTCCTGGCATGCTCCCATTGGTTATGCCAACAGGCACATTCCTTCCCTTCCAGGTTCCCTCCTAAACAATAAAGTGTTTAATGGTTGCTGTGTGCTGTGAGATACTTTCAATCCCACGAGTTTGTGAACTGCTGTTTTCTGCCTATTGCCGATGCCAACAAAAGCTCCAAATGGGTGTGAGGAATTGCAGTATTTCAAGTCACAGTTTATAAATCACGAATCTTGTTCGTATTGGTCCCAGGATGACTGGCTTATTTGAAAGTACTTGGTTGCAAAGTCCTGGCTGAAGGGAACTGGTGTTAGGGAATCATACTGGAAAAACCTTTGCATGCTGGCTGCAGAGCCCACGTTATCTTTTCACGAGCTCTTGCATGCAGTTGCTGCTGTGTCTGCCATAAACCACCATCCCTTTCATCCCTGTGCTCTGTGTTGAGCCCTCTCCTTGCTGCTTGAGGAATGGAGGAAGGTGGGTGCCTCTGGAATCTTATTCTCCTAGAGGTAGGTGTGGCAGAATTGCAAAAGGCCGGTCAGCAAACCAGGGGAGCAGGTCTAATTTGGTAACCTGATTCCTTTTCTCTGGGTAGAGCTTCTCTGTCTGGCAGCATTAGCTTCCTCTGTCCTCTCTGACTGTATCTGACAGGTTTTGAAGAATGTGAACATGGATTTTTGGAGGTCGTGTCAGAGTTTAATGCAGTGTTTATGAAAATGGATGAGGGGGGCTGAGAATTGTTTTCTGTGTTATATTCTGCTTCGTCTCTTTTTTCTTTAGACAGCAACTTAGTGCTTTACATCTTCATTAAAGCAGCAAAATGCCTTTCCTTCTTATAGAGAGCTGATGCCACAACACTTTTCATCCTCAGAAGTGATGTTTGCTTACACATGGCTTATCTCTGTTAGTCTCAAATCTTGCAAAAATTCCAGCTCTGCATCTTTGTGTAGGTCAAACTTGCTGTCCCAAGTGAGGAAAAGCAAGTCTTCCAAAACAAAGTAGCACAATTAGTGCCCTCAGATCTGTTGGAGCAGAACTGGGTGGGCTTTTGCTGCTGCTGCTGCTGCCATGCCAGCTTTTGGATCTGCTTGGGAGAGCCACAGAACTTCTGACAATGCAGGCAGAGATTTAGAGCACCAAGGTCTGTCCCTGACTAGGTTTGAAATTATTGTTGGTCTGAAGGGAAAAGTATGTATTTTGTCTCCCTCATTTTCCTCTTGCCCCTATCCAGCACTGCCTTGGAATGAGTAATTTGCATATTATTATTTCAGCTGCCCTAAACTGGGGGGACTGTGATGCCAGAGCTGATTATTTGGTGGCGCTGGGCAATTTTCTCTGTTAGGCAACTGTAATACATTTTCATGTTCTTTTATAATGAGCTTTATTTACCAAATTGGCAATTCCTCTGTTGAGAAATAACTGATTACAGCATTCAGGGAGTTGCTGTCATCTCAAGATACGCAGGTGTCTGTGGAACATAAACAGATGTGATCATTCAGACAGTGAACTCAACAGAGGATGGGGGGGGAAATCAGCCATAAAATCATAAATGTAACAGCTACAGCTAATGTTGGCCAGGTGCATTGTGGCTGTTTGCAGCCCAACAAGGACAAAGGGGCACTCGAAGGCCATCCACTACCTCCAGACGAGGGACTGCTTGATTGCTAACTCAAAATACACCTCTTACCTGTCACTGCATTTCAGTACTGGCTTGCCTAACTTTGTCTCCAAAAGTTTGAGTCTGAGATCAGACATTCATTTGTGGAGCAGCCTTGAAGTGAGAAACTGCTCTGTCCTGTTGTGTTGGGTTTGATTTTAGCTTGCTCTGTGCTGAATATCTACGAACTCCTTGGTGGTCATGTCTGTGGGGACTGTGGTCCCATCTCCCTTTCAGGCAGTCCTTTTCCTTTGGTGTTTCCTAGTGCCCAGGAGCAGTTTTGTTGCTTCTGTTGCTGTAATCACCAGCTCAGATACCTCAGCCTGGGGGAAAATACAATCACCAGGGATGTCAATGGGAAACTGCTGAAGATGAAGTTCAGTTGCATAAGCTCAGCTGCTATCCAAGTGAAAAAATGTGCAGGTATCAGAGCTTCTTGAGTGAATGTTTTCTTTTCCCCCTCATCTTTGCTGCTCCTGTAGTACCAAGGCCCTTGAAAAGAAGGAAGAAGACCTGCACCTTCTCCTAGGCTCCCTCTCCTTATGTTTCTCCTTGACTGCTTGTTGGATATTCAGAGCCATTTTTTCTCTGTGCAAGATTGTGACAGCAGGTGTCAATTATGCTCCAGAGTGGCTGAGATCATTATTCCTGGAGCCTGGTGTCCAGTGTTGAATAGATGTTCTTTCCACACCACTACCACCACAGCTGGCATTAATGGACAACTAGGACAGCAGGATAAACAAGGTCTGAATGTATTGTGGAAGCTGAATTAGAGGCAGTTTCCTCCAAAGGCAACTTTGAGGTGGGGTAGAGGCAGCCAGCCACGCTGCTGTCTGTGCTGCATGTGCTGGATAAAAAGCAGCTCTTTTGTGACCAGGAATATCTGTGACCTGTTTCACCAACTAAAACCAAACCTGCCCATGGCCAGGTGCAGCTTGGGCACAGTGCTCCCTTTCAGCTGAGCAGTGCATGTCCATTTTGCTTGCCTGGTTATTGCAGTTCTCTGCAAACTGGGTAATTTTGTGTACAAATGTATCCAGTGATTCGGATGCAATGCGCACAATTGTGGTAATTTCATGTGAAAATACAGCTTGCAGAGTGCCTGCTTTAAGAGTATGAATTGTTTTAAAACTTGGCAGATGAATGGAAAGAACAACCTTTTTATTCATGCATAATTTCTTAGCATTGCAGGAAGGGAAAAGAACAAAACCAGAGAAGTTAGAGAAGATACAGGAAATAACAGAACTGATAAAAATTTTCCAGTAGACTTCAATAGCTTTGTAAATGAAACATTCAACAAGCAGCACTTTGAGATTCCAGTCTGTGAGAACATCACTGGTGCTCTAAGCACCAAATTTGTGATCTTGCATAAAAACTCAACACGTTGCCTCCTGTTGTTAATATTTCACACTTGACTTTGCAAGATGCTTTATCTAATATCCTCTCTGCATTTAGGCAGCTACCTTCTCTGCCTTGTCCATAACAGGACAGGCAGGAGGAAGAAGGCAATTGCCAAGTGTGTCTGTCATCTGTGTAGGAGGGTTTTGTGTAGCTGTAGGGGGAGAAGAGTAAGTCTCATTTCCTATTTTATAGTCTGCTGAGTCCTGTGATCTCATGCTGCGTGCTCCTTTTCCAAGCAGAATTTTTCAATTTGTCTTTCAAGGTGTTGTTATTTTTTATTTCTAAACTGGTTAAAAGTGTTTGTCTGTAACTTGTTGATAAATTGTTTGTGTCTGACTCCCTCAGGTGCTTCATTGCCAGTCTTGTATGTGTCTCCAGACCACCTTTTTCTTGTCTTGTCTTGTGCCCCCACAGTGGGCTGTTGCATCCAGCACTGAAGTGTTATCAGCCCTTTTTTGCAACCCATGGGAACCTGAAGGGCTGTTCAGTGTCCTGCGACATGTAACCCCGCTCCCATTCATGTGGGTTTTATCCTTGTCCAAACCTGGGTGTGATCACTTGCCTCGTCAGCCCTGTCACTCTGCTCTTGGTGTGTGTTGGATTCTCCTCACTTTTCCTGTTCTCAATTCCTTGGAGGAGTGAAGGTTGATGTGGGCTGAAGGGATTGGGCTGTATCACCTTTGAGCTGAGGCTGTTCAGGCTGGTAATGCTGCCCCTCCATCTCCCACTCTGGTGTGTAATTGTGCTGGCAGAGTGGTAGTTTTGCAGCCTGGGGCAAAGCCAGAGGAAGCAAATGGAGCAGCCACTGGTCTCAGGAGAGCTCCCTGTCAAAAGTGTGCCTTGGATTTAATGACACGTGTGCTCTTTCAGACTTTTATAGAGGTCAGAGCTTGGCAGGAAACTTTCCTCTGTTGTCTTCCTAGGGAGAGCAGCACACAAACTTTTCTTTCCAAGTTGAAATCAATTGTTCCCTCAGGGCTAAGTAACAAACTGCTCCTGTAGCTGATTTCCCCTTGTGAGTGGCCTAAATTAGATGCTCTCCCTGGTTGCCCTCATTGAATGGCTTGTGCTTTATCTAGCCATTTTGCTTGTGCCATTTCCTATGAGATGTTGATAGCACTTGTCTGGTTCCTGCTGCCCTGTGTTCAGTATGGGAGCTATTGCATGGCAGGCCTGCTGTGCCAGGGAGTGTAGGAGAAGAGGCAGCAGGGACCTGGATTCTCATTTTGATTCCTACATTGCACCCTCCTCTGTTTTCAGAAAGTGTGTTTAAAAATAATTTCTGGTATCTTTGGAGCAGGTTTGCTAATTGACATGAGTTGAAACAAAGCCCTTTGGCTCACTTGGATCTTTTTGAGGAGTTAGAATATGTTCACTTCCTTATGGATCCCTGAAAGCTTAGTTTCAAAATCCATTTTGAATACTGAGTTGATATTGGGGTGACAGCTCCGGGGTAAATTGTCTTCATTCCCATCTAGTGCTAACATTTTTGGCAAACTGGTGTGTGCCCTTCAGTCCCATACGCTTGCTACTGCCTGCTCTAGAGAATTTAAAAAAAAAAGTTACCTTCAGTGTTTAAGACCAGAAAACAGTTTGGAGAGATCCAGACACTCCAGCTGTGCGTTCTGCATCATCTATACATGAGCAGCTCTGCTGGAGTCTCTGGGTGGGCATCTCCTCCTTGCCAGTGGGGCAGAGCTTTTGTGTCATTTAGTCCTTGAACTGTCTGAGTTCATCTCTCTAATGGCCAGTAGTGGAGGACATGAGGGACACTCCCTCAGGAGGAATGAAAAAGATGTTATTTTTTCCCTCCTGTGACCTCTTGAATATCCCGCTATACCCATTTTCTTGGTGGTGGAGTCCATCATCATAGTGAGTTTGATTTTTATTTTCTGTGAATGGGGAGTGCCACTGTAAGTCAGGATTAGCTAAACATAACATTAAAAATAAAGCACGGCTATTAATTTAATGGGTTCCTCGTTACAACCATCATAAAACAAGTAAACAGGAACTCTGCCAGTGCTGCCTGCAGTCCTCCTCCAAGTGTCTGAACCAAGGGAGAGATTTGAACTCTTGCCATTTGATAAAGCCATGTGCGAACATGGCATTTTAAAAATTAATTCTTTGCTTTTCCTTTAGTAGCCTTTCAACTGCTGAAGAAGCCTGGCCAGTGACTGCAATGGAGCTTTGCGGATTTAATGAGACAGAGGGGAAATGCTGGTTCAGGACTTAGTTTAAATCATATCAGCCAAAATAAAAGATTACAAAAGGCAGAGAAATTGCTCTTTGTGGACTGCCTCACTGAAACAGCTTTTGTAGTCCCTTTAATCCTTACTTACTTTTTTTTCATTTGCAAAGGGAAATAAGTAAATTTTGTGTTGGGACTTTTTCCCCTGTATTCTTTACCTTCCAGAGTGCTCTTGCCAACTATTGGCAACTTCCTAGGATTGGAATTCACTGGATTAAATGGATCACACTGTGGATCTGTGGTGGCCACAGAGACTTGGCGTCTGCTCCCAAGTACAGTTCTGTTGCTGCATCTCAGTGGGAAGTGTGCAGTGGGAAGGCACACAGAGGTGTCCAAACAGACTGTAACCTGAAAGCAGTAGAATTATCTGTATGCTGGACTTCTTCCATACTTAAATCAGGTGCTTATGCAGTGCTGTGGGGTCTTTAACTTAAAGAGGTTACAAAAAGAGAAAACACTCATCCATTTGTTCGAAGACTCCATTCTAATTATTTTTATATATTGCATTCTGGTATCCTGAAGTTTACATTTCCAAACTGGAGGGTGGTTTACAAAACAGAATATCCACAGTAATGTATTTAATATCCAGCTGTGAAACCTCAGTCCAGCTGTTGGTTCCACCCAGCCACTGGTTGGCCACATTCACCAATGCTAGGGAGAAGGAACCTCACTGTCTGAAGGAAAGGATTGCCATTTAGTGGCCAAACAGATAAGGAAGAGGGTTCATGCTTCAGAGTCTAAGCTGATTATCTTTGTGAAAGTACCCTCAGCCAGCAGGGTCTGGCTCCTCAGCTTATCAGAAAACAAAGCGGATGTCCTCTTCTGAGGCTGCAGGTGGTCCTGTATGGCTCACTGCTGATCCAAAGCTCAAGGAGTTTTATTTGAGGCTACTTTGAAGCAATGAATGTGATTAGATCCCTCTAGGTCATAGGAATCCAATGTTGAGGCGACAGTATCCAGGTATGGCATCAGGAGAAAGATACATTTGCTTCTTTGTGACTGATGGGCTGATGTTTCAAAGTGTGGCTCTTCTGCTGGTTAAAAAAACTTAATAGAACACTGCAAGGAATTGCACAGAAAAATGAGACCCATGTGCACACCATAAATTTAAGGTGATCTATATCATTCTTGTGACTGTGAACTTGGTCACTGCCAACCGGTGCTTACCTCGTGGGATTGGAGGTCCAAACTCAGCTCTCTGGAAAAACCAAGCAAACCTGTTACAGGGAGGTTTTATTAAGTTGTACTCAAGAGAACTGTGCTCCAGATCTCCTTGCAGTCACCCCTGGACTGGGAGCTCTAACACTGCTGCAGACCTTGCAGCACTCCTGAGCATGCAGATGACAGCACAGTCACAGCTGTTCTCAGGAGGGCAGAATTCTGTCACTCTCAACTTGACACAAGATTGGATTTTAATGAGGAATAACAAGGTGAAAACTTCTGAAACTTGGAACCCTTTCACCATCGTTTGAGAACATGGACCATGTTGCAAAAAGCATGAAAGATGGCTCAGCCCTGCTCCTGCCCACGGGGCTATCCTGTGAACAAGGTTCCCTGGGGAGAGCTCCTGGCTCTCCATGCTCTCCTTTGCTCCATCTGGTCCACAAGAATTAGATTGCTTCCATCCAGCCTTAGATTTTAGGGTTAAGTAATTTATAAACGAGTCTGCAATATTTCTTCTTGTTGCTGTATATCCCTACATATTCTCCTGAAAGTCCTTTCCAGGTTTTTAAAGTTATATCAAATCTCTATCTGCTGACTGCAGGAGAAGCACCTTCCTTCTCATGGTGTTTGTATGTCCAAAGAGGCCGTGCTTGCCCCAGGGTTTTCCCTCCTGTGTTGAACCCTGAGTAGTTTATGGGAGTGAAGAGGAAGTGCTCAGGGAAGAGGAGTGGTTGAAAATGCACCTTTGACTCTTAACTTGGGAACTTAACTAATGGCCTTGGTCCAGGTTTTCTAAGGATTCTCCAAGCCCTGAAAATTTGGGTTGGTGAGTATGGCAGGTGAGTCTCAGAGCTGTACAATAAATTAATGGACTTTTCCCTGGACCTGTGCACAGTGTATCAAGTAGTGTAATGGTGCCCTTAGTCCAAAGTTCTTAATACAAAGTGATCAGTGATTTTGTATCCCCTTACTGTTTACAGAGATCCTCCCTACCCAAGGGGTGAGACAGGGATTTCTGGAGAAGCCTTAGGTACTTTCTGCCTTCCCTAAAGCAGGGCACTGACTGTGGCCACATCTGTGCAAACTGAAAAGCAAACTGATCTTGCTGACTCTGCCTCATTTTACTTCCCCTGACAAATAATTGAGTGCTTGCACTTTATTAATGCTAATGACTTTCTAGTTTGAGCTGTTAGTGTACAGTTTGATATTTATTTATTTGTAACATCCAGACTTTGTACTGTCTGGATTAATCCTGGAGCTAATCTGATGCTGAGCCATTATTGTGACAATTGAGTCACAATACAATTTGACATTCATGCTGTACCTAGTGTAGCTAATTTATGTAACTCAATTTATAAATTACATAAATAGGTTACATAATTTACCACATACCTTGTACACTTCACAGTAATATTCCCAGCTTGCAATTGAAACAGTCTTTATACTCAGAATAATTTACACTGAAGACTCTTGAATAATTTTGCAATCTATTCCTGGACAGATAAGGAGTTGTGTTTGTTAAATAAACACTTGCTAGTGTTGATTTTAACTTATTAATCACCCTGTCATGCTTCCCAGATAATCTGTTGCCTGTCTTGGGTGATGCTCTGCTGGCAAGGCCAGACCTCTGCAGAGGTCCATGTCTTCAGCTTCTCCCTTTCAGGAGCTGCTTGCCTGGGAATTATGAATTTTTCCCTCTGTTATCCAGCTGAAACTTCAATGCAGCTGATCCTTGCTGGAAAGCCAGCTCTGCTGCCTGCAGCCTTGTCCAGGAGTGCAGAACCCCAGCTTCTCCATGGCCCACCCAAGCATATATGTGATGGCTGGTGGTGTGACCATGGTGAGGTGGGGCTGGAGGTGAGGAGGGGGCTTTGCACTGATCTGGGAGAGCTTGTGGTGCAGGGGTAGAGGACACCTCTGTGGGCAGTGGCCCATGTCACATGTCCTTGGGAAGTTTCTGCCTCACCCAGCTGTTGTTAAGAGTCAGACAGATCCTACTCCAGACCTTGTGGCACCAAGGTGTCAAAAGGAAGTAGTGAAAAGCATCGTGCAGCCTGTTCATGACAGCACTTCCAGGCATCTTGCAGGAAGCACCTTGGCCCCAAAGCTCTGTGCTTTCCTCCAGGGGCAGCTCCTGGTAAGCAGCCCCAGCACTGGGACCCAGAGGACGAGGATGGTGCTGTTCATCACTCCTTGTTTGAGAGGCCTGTGGGCCCATTTCCATCACTCCTGGTCCCTGGGGTTGTGTGAGAGGCCCTGAATGTCATTATGTGGCTGGCAGGTGCAAGCCTGGGTGTCTGGTAGTGCCCAGAGGCAACACTGTTCCTTAGAGCTGGGCACTGTGTTGACCTGCTGGTAATGTTTCTAGAGGTCCTGCTCTCCAAATCTGTCACTTCCCATCTTTTGGAGTCCAGGCAGTGGCTGAACAGCTCCTACATGGGCAGCAGTAGAGAAGAGAGGCACTGGGGCAAGGACCTGGAGGCAGGTGCTAATGCAAACATCAGTATCACCTTTCCTTTCCTTGTCATGTCACTTTTCATCCTGCTACCACTGCCTGGATCCTCCACTTTCCCCAGGAGGGGCCAGTGGTGACGAAGACCATTAATTTTGCAACAGCTGCTTCAAAACTCCATCAGACCCCCAAGCTTTCACCTTGTGACTGATGCCTCTGAGCACCACAGATATCAAACCTGCAAACAAAATATTTAGGAGTGTGGGGATGGAGATTGTCTCACAGCCCTGGCAGCCACCATGGCCATCAGCCACCTCCCACTGATGCTCAACACTCTCCCCTTCCCCATGGCCCTGCTGGGAGGAGATGTCCCCTCCTTGAACTCCCTGGTCTCATGGGGACCATGGCTCTCCCCTGCCCTGCCTTTGCTCCTCCCAGTCTGTGTCCCAATCAGAGCCAACAAATGAGCATTTATGTGCACACAATCCCAGGACATGCATGAGCCAGACCCACACACCCCAAACTCGTGTGGGCAGACCCCGACCTGGCCGGCTCCTGTAATTATCTCCTGCAAGGCAAAACAATTATGAGTTTCTGCTCTCCTCTCCCTCCTTTCCCCCTTCCTCTTCATTGTTCTTGGCAAAAAAAGGTTAATTAAACTCAGAAAATATCCCTTTTCTCCCCCCTCCTAAGCATGAGACTTAATTTTCTCTTTATATTTGTATTTAATTAATTCCTGCAAAGGCTCTGACTATATTTTTTTGGTATAATTTCTTTCTTTGTCTCTCTCATTGTTAATCCTTGCATATTCAGTTTTTCTCCTCCCTTTTCCCCTAGATTTGAAATTCTATTACCATTTCAGAAGGCAGGCGTTTGAAGAGAAAATTGAATACCCGTCCAGTCTTGATAAGAAGGGACATTTGGTACTAACGGTAATTTGTGAAGCAGATTTCCCCACACGCCGTGGTTGGT
>JANPWX010000651.1:1770380-1783492 GCA_024734555.1 Trochalopteron elliotii | reverse complement strand
GGGCGCTGCCTGCCAGATGCAGGACAAGCAGCGGCCCCCCGAGTGTGCCGAGTGGATGGAACGGGCTCCCAATGCTGTCTGGGTGATGCCCATGACTGCTTGGACTGAGCTGAAGTGAAATATTCCCTGTTTGCTTGTTCGACAGAGAGACTCCCTGGGCAGCCTATTCCAATGCCTGACAGCCCTTTCAGTGAAAATTTTTTCCCTCCCATCCCACCTAAACCTCCCTTGGCACAACTTGAGGCTGTTTCCTCTTGTTCTGTCACATGTTACGTGGGAGAAGAGACTGATCCCCACCTGACTACAACTTCCTTTCAGGCAGATGTAGAGAGAGAAGAAAAGGTCCTGGCATTGCTGTCCCAGAAGTGCCCAGCCTGAGCTGGACAGCCACCACTGTGGCCACTGGCATGTTTGTGACTCCAGAGAACCCCTGCACAGAGCTGGGTGTTGGGTTCTGCTTGGTGTCGTGCTGGGGCTGGAGAGTCCTGGGTCCCAGCAGGACAGGACCGTGATGTCCACTGACCAAGAAGTTCCAACAGGAGTCCCAGGGAGAACTCCCTATCCTGGCACAGCCATGACCCTGAAGTGGAATAGGTGGGTCATGATGGGGAGCTGAGGTGGGATGTGAGAGTCTGAAGAAACCTTTTAAGTCCAGGGGCAGCAGCCTGGGGGTAGAGAGCATGGGGGTGATGGCTGAAGCTGCAGAGCCCTCAGGGAGCAGTATTCTCCCCACCTCCCTCGCTGCTGGGTAAATCATGATGGCTTGGACTGAGCTGAAGTGAAATACTCTCTGTTTCCTTGCCCAAATCTGTAGTTTCCTTCTGGCTCTGAGGCTCTGGGCCATATTGCACATTTGAATTTAAAAGCAGACTTGTGCTTGGGCTTGTTATTTATTTATTTATTCTAGAATTGTTATTTGCTTTAAAATCAGGGTCCTTTTTGCTGCAGCTCTGTGGTTCCTCTTGGAGCCATGACTGATGGACCTAGGTGCAGAGGGCTGGGACACGAGTCAGAAGTTGGTCCCTGGTTGTGTGGGGTGTCCTTGGGGATCTCTGGAGCTGGCAGGAAGAGAGTGGTGGAGGGGAGAGCCTGGGAGCCTAGTGCTGGCTCCCAGCCCTGAAAAGGGAGATGCAGAGTTAAGGCGATAGCTGGGGGTGCTAATGGGCACCCCTCTTCCCCTCCCTGCTGTGGGATTTGCCATCTGCTGTGTGAGAAGAGGCATTTGCTTGCTTCAGGGTTGTCACGTCCCTTCTCAGCATTGCTGGGCTGTCCTGGCTGGGCTGCACTCTGCCCATGCCCAGGGAGCCTCGTGTCCCCAACGGCTGGGCTGCAGCAGTGGGGGTCTGGACCCTGAGGGTGGCCTTGTCATGGTTTTATCTTACTCCCTGGAAAGCCAGAAGGTCCCTGAGACTGGCACAGGGTGCCCAAGTCCCAGTGACCGTTGAACTGGCTCTTGGGCAACTGCTGGGAGCCGAGTGTGGCAGGCAGGGACCAGCTTTGGGAATGGGAGCAGGGCCACGGAGCAGCTTTGGAGTGCACTGCTGGCAAGGCAGGTGGAAGGAAAGGGTGGAGAGGGACAAGAGGAAACGAGGATAACTAGAAGAGGCAGGAGAGGGGAGGAGGCGGGACAGGCAAAGGAGGAGTTTCGCAGAGAGGAGGACACAGGGGAAGGAGGGGTACAAAGGGAGGAGAGAGCCCTGCTGCAGGAGCAGCCACCCCGTGCCGCAGGCCCGGCGAGCCCATCTCCCCGTCAAGCTGCTAACGAGGATTAATTGCCTGTTCCAGGCTCCTGTGCGGGGCTGCAGCCGCTGCTGCCTGCCCTCCGGTGCGGGTCCCCAATGGCTCCGTGGGTAATTTATGGCCACATCGGTGCAGGCAGCTGTTCGCAGGTTGGCAGCTGCGCCGATGGGAGCCCGTGCCTGGTTTGAGGCTCTAAATAACCCCATCGGCTCCGCAAACCATCCTGGCCAGGCTATCCAGTCAAGCTGCAGGGAGGAGAGGCTGGGAGTCAGAAATCACTGGTCTGTCCCCCACAGGCATCAGGGTCCCCAGGCCGGGGGAGCAGATGGCTGCAGCCAGCTCATGGCAGCCTTGTCACAATGGGGTCCCTTAAATACCGATAGCACAATTAACTGGGATTCACTGATCACCCTCCCTGCACGTGGGGCAGGCGAGCGCCGGCAGCCGGTGCCTTGCCCAGCGGAGGCTGGAAGTGCTGCTGGCATCTCTCTCCATGCTCTGGGATATGTGTGGAGACATATGCTTCCCCAATCTGCTTGAGCCTTGGTGTGTTTTGACCATTCCTTGCAAATGCCCTCAGAGGATTTCAGCTGGGGAAGGAGGTGCCAGGGACACTGAGTGAATGAGATGGTGGCTGCCCCACAGCTCCTTTCATATCCTGATGGAAAAGGCTGGAAGGGGCAGGAATAATTTGGGGGTGCAAGAAAAGCCCCATGGCCATGTGCTGGGTATTTCTGGGGATCTTGACTCTTCTAGAGCTGGATCTCTGTCCTAGGGTGATCCAAGTCACACTGAGCCTAGGCCAGCAGAGTTAGAGGTATCGCCCAATCTATAATCTTTTGCCTTCAAGGATTTAGTGTCTCTTAAGCCTTGTTCTAGCTCAAAACAACTGGAAAAGAAGAGCTTGCAACCACCTCCTCAGAATCTCCTGGCTGCTGTGAGCACTTCCAACATCATCTCACTGGTTTGCAAGTCAGGAGGATGTGACCTGATCTGGTGCCTGCAGCTGGCATCACTTTCCCAGATGAGGTGGGCACTGGGGCTCAGGGAAGCACAAGGGTCCCCCAGCTGCAACCAGGGCAAGCCAGGGGGCCATGCTGGCTGCTGGCCTTGGCCATTGGCATTTTGGGGTTCCTGGGGGAGCACCTCACTTGCAGCCTGCCTTGGGACTGGCTGCCATGGCTCTGTACTCCAGCACCTTTGACAGAGCACAGGGGTGATGTGTTTCTGGTGTGCTGCTTTGCACAAGCAGTGATTTTGCTTTCCAAGGGGTTGCCTCTGTGTTCCCGAGTTTGCTTCCCTGTTTGCCACATGTGTCAACATGTGCTCTTCCCTGCTCTATTCCTCAGGTGCTTCTGCCATCAGACAAATCTCAGTCCCTGGCACATGGGCTGAGGTTCATGGAAAGAGCAGGGACCCAAAGGATGGGGAAGAGGCATCCGGGGGTCCTGCCAGGGTTGAGGGAGGAGGGAGAGCTCATGGGGATGCAGGGATCTTGAGAGGTGACAGCAAAGCCCCTGCCAAGGGCCAGGGAGGTGCAAGGGTTCTAGAGGTGGTTCATGTCTGCAGGATGGGGCTTTCCTTCCTAATCGAGTGGGGTTCTCTAGCCTGGAGCCCAGTGGGATGGCAGCAGGCATAGTGTCCTGCTGGGGTTTATTACGAGCCAGTTAATAACTCTGTACTGGATGGTTCGTTAAAGGAGTTAATTTACCCTGAGCTGTTCTCTAATGTGGGCTACAAGGCTCAGCTGTGGTTGTGTCAGGCTGAGCTTCTGCTGCCTCACTGCCCCAAGATATTGCCCTTCAGCCTCACTCTCAGCAGCAGGGTGTGTGGGGTGGGAAGGTGCCAGCAAGGATGGGCTGGGTCCCCACAGGGTTTCTGCTGGCATCCCCTTCTTTGTGACATCCAAGCCCTGGCTGGGACACGCAGCACCCCCTTCCCACCTGCACATCATTCCTGTAATGAGGCACCAGCAAAGCCCCATGGCTTGGCTCAGGGGCTTTGCCCTCCCTGCTCACCCCCAGGTGTGTGAGCTTCCTCAGGGCACTGCATCGGGAACTGGCTTTAGGAATACGTACTGACATTAAAAAAGGCCCCTTTGTAGCTATTAATTGAAATCATTAAATTTAATGGGATGGTTATTGCATGTTAAATAAATACTGGCTAATTATGAAAAACATATTTGCCAAGGTTTAACTATAGAAAAGATGCCTCAATTACATGGTTATTAAACCTCAAAAAATATACACTTTTAATAATGAAGTGACATTTAAATAACATACATTAACTGTCTTATTAAATGTTGATTCTTTTCATATTTGAGGATTTTAATTTAGCATGTTTTCCCTGGCACTAACTATACGATGCATCATTAGCTGTCTTTCACTCATCATTTTGTAAACTTTTGTAATAAACAGGCTGAAGTGTTTGTATTTGCTTTTGTTTTCCTAGCTTCCATCTCTCTGTTCAGGCAGCAGGGATGTGGCAGGGGAGTGTGCAGGCAGAGCAGGAACTTCCAGGCAGCTTCTTCAAATCACTAAACCCTTCCTAAAGATGGTAAACCCCTTCCTAAATCTGTCATCTTAAAATAGGCAGACAGCCAAGCTCTTCAGGATTTTTGGCACATCCTTAAGGAAAGGACCACTCTGCCTCGCTCTTGGTTTTCCAGATTGAATTGGTTTGTAAGAAGTACCCAGGAGACAGAGAGCAGGGTAAGAGCAGGAGCTCAAGGCTGCAGTGGAAGCACCATCCTTGTACAACATTCTGTTTCTGCTGCCAAACCATGGCACTAATCCTTGGAAAAGTCAGTATTTTGGGATCCTTCCCAGGTGTGGGGGGACCTGCCTGGAGAGGGATGCTCTGTGGGGGACATCCCCAGGTGCTGCAGCACCCAGCCCTGCTGCTCACAGGGATTTCTCTGCGGCTGGAGGGGTGGGGAGCAGGGTCCTGGCTGTGGGAATGGTGTGGAGCAGCACAACCCAGGGCATGCAGGCTCCTTCCTTAATGCATTTATCGATTGCAGTGTACACGTCAGGATGTAATTTAGAAATCACTCTCCCAGAATCAATTAAAGACCTTACTGGCAACATAGGCATCTCTTCTAGTTAAAGCCTTCACCCTTCCCTCAAATGCACACCCCACCATTCCTGCTCAGCTTTTGGGGAGTTCTTGTCTCCCTCCCAGCCATCTGCAAATGTGGGTGCTGGGATCACCCTCTGGCAGACCTGCTGCTTTTCTGAGAACTGCTGTTGCCTCAGCTGCCTCCCAAACCAGCCATCAGTTAGGGGCTGTCAGGGAGCCAAGACCTCTCATCTTCCGGACACATTCTTAATGTTCCCTGCGTTCGCGGCGAGGTGAGTAATCTGTGCTCGGGAGGCCCAGTGGGCAGCACAGAGGCACTTAAATTAATTATGGAGGAGTTAAGCCCCAGGGGGGGCTCCCTGTGGAGCAGGGCTCAGGCTGGGAGGCAGACTCGGAGGCAGTCGGCCGTGCTGACTGCTTTGGGCAGGGGCTGGAAGGTCCCTTGCCTGCCCTGTGGCTGCTCCCTGACTGTGAGTTGTCCCAGCATTAGACAACAGCTGGGGCCAGGAGGAGGGGGCTCCTTAAAGGAAGCAAGTGGGGATGACATTGTGGACAAGGGGATGTGGCACATCCTCTGGCTTTCAGGCCAAATGAGTATAGCCACTGTGGGACAGTGATGTGCCAACTGGCCTATGCTGGCTCTTGGGGGCTGGATGTGATGCCTGTACCCCATGACAGCTTTTTCTGGGGCACAGCCAGGACTGTGGGTACATGACAATGGTGTTGGAGTTAAATGGTCTCCCAAGCCCATCAGCTCATCCATTTCCCTACCCTCCTGTTGTGCCATTTGGTGTGGGCAGGGAAAGTGGGGCACAGCTCCCAGGCGAGTGGATCTGGAACCAGTTGATGGTGACCCCAGGACTCCTAACACAGAGAGGCATCAAGGTGGGGATGGCTGAACCCACATGAGTCCAGCTGGTGGTGCAGGGCCAGCAGGCTTACAAGAGGGTTCAGCAAAGCAGAGTCTGGACTTGTTTGGGTGGAGAACCCGAGATTCTAAAATGCATCTTGGAGTGGGATGATACAATTGTTACTCAGGATTCCTGTGCTGCAAGAGAGGGGGCTGTCAGAGTGGGCTGCTGTGGTAACCATCAGGCTTTGTATTCTGATTCTTTGTATTCTGGTTTTGACTTAATGTTATGGGGTTTGCTCACATAAGGGAACTGAAAAACTCTTTTACAATGGTAATCTTTCTTCCAAGACATAGACCTTTGACCATGTCTAAAAGAATTTCTTTTTTTCCTTTCCCCCCCTGCACCTTTTCTTACCGTGGTGATGAACTTTCATCAAAACAATTACAGGTTGGGTTTCAATTCTGTAAAAACCATTTTAGTCAGTAATAATTTTTCCATGGAAGGCTGGGATTTGGGTCCTCTCTTTGTGCCCTCTCTCCTACTGACTGTTACATGTGCACAGACTGAAGTCAGAGCCAGAGTGAAACATCCCTGCTCCATCCCTCCTCCACACCGTTATGCTCATAGAGGTGATGCAAGGACTCCTCTGGTAGTGATGTGAAGAACAAACCCAGCTCAGCTCTTCCTCTGGCTGCCAGGCTCTCCAGTTTCTCCCACCCCAGAAACAGAAGGAACACAGTGAATTACAGACCCTCATCAGGAGGGTTCATGGCCGGAAAGCTCAAGCCAAGAGGCCACAGGTACCCTCAGGCTGCAGTGTCCTGCTGCTCTGGGGTGAGGCTTGTGGCCCTTGGTATTTCACAGGCCTGAACGTTTCTTCCTCACCAAGGTTTGTGATGCTCCTCAAAGGATCTCTGTGCTACAATATAACATCCCTGTATAGGGAAATTGTCTTAAGTAATGGTTTCTGCAGATTTTTTCAAGGTATATTTATCCTATCTTTTATTGGAATAGAATTAAAGCAAAATTAGAAACTAAAATAACTTTAATTACGAATTTCATGATTCAGTATGTTGTAAATCTTTCAGCATAATATTGTGCCATAAAAATGCTATTTTGTGATAATTATTATTATTATAATTAATGTTCCTTAATTGCTGATGTCGCAGGCACGTGTTATCTCCCAGGTTTTCCTGCAGTGTCTCTGGAGGAGCTCTTCCAGGGCGGGGGAGATGCAGAGGATCCAGGTGGGAGCCTGGGCAGGCGCTGGCTGTGTGCACGTGGCTGGGTGTCCATGTGCCTGAGCAGTGCTGCCAGCCTATCCCACCCTGTGGGTTGCTTTCAGTACTTCCCAGACAAGTAGGGTGCTACAAGCTGTGAGTAATGCCTCTGCTCCAGGCTTTGCTGTGGTCATACAAACACTCACGGTCACCCACAAGCTCCCTCCGACAGGGAGATGGACTGAGTGTGGCTGAGGGCTCTGCCTTTGGTCTGGTGAGGGCACCCCAGGGTGCCCATCTGTCCTTGCAGGGGTAGGTGCAGATAGTTGTGAGGAGGAGATGCAGGGTATGAGCAAGGGGAATATGTGATGGAGAACTAAGACTGGCCAGAGGGAGGTGGGGAGAAGGCAGTGGGATGGAAAAGTGGTGGGATGGATGCAGTGGCCAGACCAGGGCTTAGAAGTTCTCTTAGCCTCCTTTATCAGCTTGGAGGATGCTGCTGGGGTCTGGGAGGCAGCAACAGAGAGTGGATCTTCGGGCCCAGGTGTGAGGGAGGAGCAGCAGCACAGGGATGGAAAATGCCTGATGCCAAGTGCGTGAATTTTTCATGTGACCCAGAGGCCTCACTTGTGACAGCATGGGGCTGCCCAGGCCCAGCTCAGAGAGGGAAGGCATGAAAATAGCCACTGAACCACCTGCTTCACAGTGGTGAGTGTATATGGGATGAAGCTGAAACCAGGATACATTTTTAATGACTCAGGCAGGGCTGGGTTTCTTTAAATAAAACTAGACAATGCATATGTGCTCCTGAAGCTGTGTAGTGCACCACAAATGCATTATTTACAGCAGCTTCTTCCTTGTCCATTTTAATTTTACATGGGTACTGGAGAAAGGGAAGGGACTCCTTGGTGTCTCATGGCCACCCACTTGTTCCATGTGACAGAGATGAATTTTTGAGCCACCAAAGGATTTGGTGTTGATCTTTCCACTGACTTGAGTCATAGGGAAAACAGTCATCCTAGAAATGGAGCCTGGCACCTAGGAGTGGAGGGAGCTGTGGCCTGAAGTTTTGTCTGACTGTTGCATCATCTGGTCTTGATAGTGCCATTTCTGCCTTCTCCCCATGGATGAAATGCAGGGGGGATGTTCTCAGGCCGCTGCAGCCTTCCCTTGTGCCTACACATGCTCAGCACAGAATCTCTGCTCCCTGCACTGGTGGAGGACCAGAAAGCCTTTGGGAAGTGGACAGTGACACATGATCCTGAGAGTGAGGGAGGAGGTGAATCTGCTCCATGGAAATGGTCCTCAGCTGACCCTGGCAGGGGAGGGTGTGGAGCAGGTGGGAATAAACAGCGGTACAATGGGCTGCCGCAGAGCAGGGGAGGACAAGCTCTCCAAAGGACACAAAGTTTCCCAGTGTCTCTTCTACTGGCTGTTGCCGTGGCTCCCGGTGGGAGGGGTGCCCCTGCACCATGTGGCAGCGATGCCAGGTCCATGGTAGTGCATCTTGGAGCCTCGTGGACCTGGGGAATGGGGCAGTGACTTTTTCCCTATCTTCAACATTGCCCTGACTCGAAGACTGTGCTTGGTGCACCTTGTGTGGGGGTGTGGGACTGCCAGAGGAAGCACAAATTGGTTCCAGCCCTCCTGAGTGGCTGCTAAGGTGGGATCAAAGTCTAGGAGCTGATGGACATGAGTCTGCTTTCCCCAGCACTGCCAGGCCTGGGAGGGTTGAGATGGCAGCTTGACGGCTTGGAAAATAGGCTGAGATGAAGGAATATCAATACGAGAGCGAGCTGTTCCTGCCGAACAGCCCCGGGGCAGCTAACGTGAAATGCTGGTTGTCTCGGAGGAGTTGACAGGTGTCTGCATCAGGCATCCTGCTAATTAAGCACCGTCATGAGTCACAGGGCTGGGGATGAAGGAGCTGGGAAGAAGCTCAGCCGGAGCAGGTATTGCCAGAGGGGATCTCTGCAGGACCTCCCTGCCCGCCGGGGATGGGCTGGTGTATGCATGATTTGTCGGCTGGTGGATACACAGTCATCGGGGCGGGTCTTTTGGGAGCTGGGGATCAGCTTTGAGAAGAGCAGAGAGAGCCATCCCACTGGGTGTCTGTCTTCCACCATTGTGGCTGAGTGTCCTTACCTGGGTCCCATATGCTGGCACTGATGTCCAGACCAATCTCCTATCACAGACCTGGCAGGGGCCCCCAGAGCCTCTCCCACACCCACAGCTCCCAGCACCCATCCCATCAAACCTCATCCCAAATCAAGATGTGCATCACCGCCAGTATGAGAGGTTAAGAAAATGAGGATATTCCCAGACTTGTCTTTCTCCTGATCCCCTTCAAGAAGATCCTCTTCTTACTCAAATGAACAGTGTTGCTGCCAGCCCAGTGAGGCCTCTGCCAGAAAATTCCCAGGAACATGAGCATGGTGGGGTGGACAAGGGGGCTGCTTGCCTGTTTGTGGACACCGGTGATCCGGAGGGGCCCTGTAGCAACAGGCAGAGGATGAGAGCTGTTCTGGCAGACAGCAAAGTGCCTTCCTTTCTGGGCAGAACTGGGAGTGAAGGAATGCTGTCACCCTGCTGACAGCCCCTGTGCCACCCTGTGTCCCTTCCCCGTGTGCCTCTCCAGCACCTTTTGCCCACTGCCCTTCATGCCTCTGCAGCTGCGATCCCCTGAAAAATGGCTTTATTCATTACCCATTTTAATTCCACCCTGGATCCCTGGAGCTCTGCAGACACAGTTTGTTATCCTGGCTGTCAAGAAGCTTAAAGAGCTGCTGATGCCTCCTGGAAAACTTTGACAAACCCTCTGGTCAGACCCAGTGCTGCTCCCCAGCCTGGCTGCTCAGCCTTTCTGCTCCTGAGGCTGGATTAGCAAAGACATCTTTGAGGGTGGGAGGAGGGAAAAAACCCCATTGTTGCCATCTGGGCAGAGTGGATGTCTCCTGGTGCCCATGCCCATCAGGGGGATAGCCTGGGACCATCTGGGCAGAGCAGAGCTGCAGAGTTTTCACTGTGAAGGTCCCCAAAGCCCACGTTTGGATTCCATACTGTTCTCCAGGCCAGTCAGATTTCACAGCCTAAAAACCTTTGGCCTGAGGCCACTGGGTTTCTCTCATCCTTGTGTATTCAGTGCAGGGGGTTTAAACTGGGGTTGCAGGTTCTTGGGGATTCATTTTCTGTTAATTTTTCCACCTGTGGGTGATAACCAAGGGAAGTGACATGGTCTTGACTCGTGCACTGTGCAGAACTCTGACTTTGAGGAGAATTTTTTACCAATCAAAAACTGTGAACAGCAGAAAAAAAGTGATTTTTTTCTGATTATTTTTGGTCTGTCACCACTCAGACTGGGAGGGTAGAGTAGAAAAGCCTTCCCATCTCTGGGCTCTCTCCAGTGACCTAATCCTCTCCCAGTTAGTTTCTGGTTTTGACAAAGTAGTTGTCAGGCTGCTTTTAGGGAACAAGGTGCTCCTCAGTCTCTCTGGTGACATAGGCAAAGTGCCCCAGACACCCCGAGAACAGTTTGTGTCTCAATGTAATTTTGGTCGAGGCTGGGTGGGAAGCTCCGAGTCAGCGTTTAGCGCAATGAGACGGAGCCGGGTGAACCCCTCACCCCTCACTGCTGGGATTTGGATCCAGCTGCCTCCGGAGCCATTCTCTGCCTCCAGCCCTCCCTCCCAGCACCCTGCGGAGCTCAGGAGTGCTTTTGAGGTGCCACTCAAGCCGCTGTCCTCGGGGCACAGCCAGGCTGTCAGCCCGCGGGGTCTGGCGGCAGGGGGGTGAGGATGAGCGGGGAGGTTGTGGATGAACAGAGTAGCCCCCTGGGAGGCAGGATAAAAGGCCAAGCTTCCTGAGATAACGAGAGTCTCTCTGCGGGGGTGAGGTGCCCAGACATGGGGGAAGCCGTGTGAGTGACAAGCGTGTCGCAGTGCCCGCTGGGCGTGGTGTGGAATGAGCCATCGGACCAGCCATGGTAGTTCTGCGGGTCGCTGTGAGCCTGAGGGTGTTTCCCACCCGATACAAACCCGGGATCTCCCCTGACAGCTCCCTCCTGACCCTTGCTGGGCACGGGCGTGGGTGGTTCTTGGATTTTCTTTTTGCCTTCTTTTATTCCTTTCTCTCGGCGGGGAACCTCCTCGGTGAATCAGGAAGGGGCTGGTGGTGAACTCTCAGCCAGGTGCCTGTTCTTTTCTCGGTTCCTCCACCTTGGTTCCCCTTGTCACTGGATGTATGTGGACAAATACATCTTCTAGCAAAAATTAATTGCTCCAGTTTCCTATCCCAGGGGCACACGGGAATGGCAGTACTGGCCCAGGGGTCGGTACTGCTGTGTCACTCGGTCCTGCTCTGGGGAAGGAGAGCTCATCCCTCTCTTTTTGCCTCTGTGGCAGGAGACAGCAGCCGTGGGACCAAGGTCTGCCGGCACCAGCCCTGGGAGAGAGTGGATTTAAAAGCAGTAGTGGGAGATTGCCTGAATATCTCTCCCTTCTTTTTTATTCGTTTAAGAGGTTTTGCTGTCTCGGTAACTCCCCTGAGAGACAGGAGCTGCAGCCTCTTTGGATGTGAATACCTGACAAGTTTTTAATGTGAAAGGAATTCACTAAATTTAGTCTCTTCGAGGAAGGGGGAAAAAAAAGAGAAGTGTTTCTTTCAGTCTGGGGAAAGTGATCCAAATCCCAGCCACTTCCCTGCCGGCAGAGCTTGATGATGTCCTCTCTGTCCTGAAAGCTTTTAAGTCTGGGCCCCATGTGTGTCCCTGTACAAACAAGAAGTGGGAGAATGGCAGCCACTGATGCTGTGCCCTGGGGGAACAGGCCTGTTCTCAGCTCCTCTGGCCTCCTGGAAGTGAACACTGGTGAGGGCTGGATGGGGAGATAAATGAGAAGAAAACCTTGTTGTCTAAGTTGCAGGGACATCATCTCTGCTCTCAGGTGAACACTGAGATGCTGAGGGTGTTGAGGGGAGTGCAGCTCTGCTGCTAAACTCAACCAAATTACCCCTTTTCTCCTCCATTTTCCTCCCTACTCTTACTGGAGCCTCTGAAGGTCCATTTTCTTTTCTGTTCTGGTACTTGAGACTCACCTGTGCCTTGTGCTCTCCTTTCATGTCCTCTTCCAAAGTGCCCTGTGCTGCTCTCCACAGCTTTGGAATTCAGTTCCTCCTGTCAGAGAAGGCAAGAGTCTCCTATGGGTTTGTAGAGGCACATACATACCTGCTGGGATCTTGCAGAGGTCTACATGTGTGCCTGCACAAGATGAGCACACACCTTCCTCCACAGATGGGTGACTCCTAGACTCCCACGGTGTGTAAAGGACAAAGTGTCTAAAGGACAAAGTGTCCCTGTGTTGAGAGTTGGTGGGGCTAAAGGTCTGGCTGGTTGTAGCCGGGAAAACCTGGCTGAACAAGCCACCTTGTAGTGATTGCCCCTGTGCTGCAGCAAACGGTGGGCTCCCAGTGAACCAGAACCATTTACAGCTCCATGTCCTAATGGGGAGGTCTGGAGAGATCCCCATTCCCCAATCCCTGTAGTTTCCATCCCAAAGGTCTCTTCTGAAATCTGTGGAGGTCCTGACGACAAACACTCTATTTATTCCTGCTGATTTTTACAAAGGTCCCTCCCTGACATAGAAATGATGGAGCATTTCACTAGGGCCTAATCAAACACAGGACAGGGGAGAGGCAGGGTGCCACGGTGGCACTGCTGTCTCTGGGAAGGGACTCTGTGGCTCGCATGGTGAGAGGGAAAAGCAGGGGAAAAGTTACAAGAATGGATAATGCTGAGAGTGCTTAAAAAAGACAAACAACCACTTCAGACCTGCAACCAACATCTTTTAATGTTTTTTATTATTTTTCTCCCCTTTTGTAATTTTAATTTTAGGTGGAGTGGATGCGGTGCCAGTGGGAAGATGCTGGATGGACAGCCCTGGGGCACGAAGTCCTGCGGGGGACGAGGACGCTCAGGTGTGTGCGGACCCCTCCTTGCCCCGCAGCCCCACGCGGTCGCCCCTTTTAGCCAGACCCCACGTCCCTCCCCTCGCGGCATCGCCCCTTTAAGGGCGGGCGGGGGGCGGGGAGGCCCCGCCCAGTTCTCCCCGCCCCCTTTTTCCCCCTTGGGCGCCCCCTGGAGGCGGTGCGTGCGGGCGCGCCCCCGCCTCCCTTCCCTTCCCTCGCGCCGCCGGTGCGGTTCGTTGGCGTCTCATGTTTACCT